>APFE031740957.1:0-31249 GCA_000404065.3 Pinus taeda | reverse complement strand
AAAACTTTTGTGACGGGTTCATCGACCTGATCTGCCGCAAAGAGAAAGTAAAAACTGTTTTCGGATCATAAAGACCCTGTCTAAAAAATTTAGATGACAAAATGGCGCAGGAGAGGCCTCCTTCGGAGAAGGATAAAACAACCTCGTACATAGATGGCTGTAAATACTGATATAAAGAGACAGATAAATGTATCTTCAGCTACCAGAAAGGGGAATATGTATGAAACCATCCTGTGACTGAAAAATATGAAGAAAAACAGACATAAAGATGAATAGCATTTCGACCAAAAGGAGGAAATGCCGAGGATCGATCACGTCCCTGCAAACGGAAAAAAGATGTGGAGAAACCATGAAGAGCGCCATTAGAGAGGAGGAGCAATAGGGGACTGCTGCGAGGTGGAGATCTGCCCGTCTAGTTTCGAAAAACTGGAATGTTAAAAAGGCGAACAACTCTGATTTTATTCGCCTATTTTCAGTACACATTTAATTTGACCCCACGTCGGGCATAGATTTCCCCGGAGGATCCCCAAAGTCTTCTTCATAAAGGTCAACACCCCACAAAGTGCAAACCTTTTTCCGCTCGCCAGAAGGGCTGTGACACTCGATTAGCTCTATGTCATCCATATTTTCAGCATGGGGTTTCTCTGAACTACGAGCACGGGAACGGCATCTCAACTCCTGACGAATCTCTTGAAGCTTTTCCTTTCCCCCAACTAAAAAACCTTCGACTTCCTCGCTGTTTCCAAGAAATTCGGGCATAGAACTGCCAAGTTCCTCGTAGAGCTGTGGCAGATAACCATATTTTTGCCTGGAAGGTTGGCTTATAAGGTTCTCACCTTTATCACGGGGACGCGATGAAGTGCCTTGGTCGCGATTTTCAACGTTGTAGCTTCTTATAACCTGCTTACCTTTCTGACTGGGATTCGATGAAGTGCTTCTGTCCCTGATCGTTGCGGGTTGGTCGACCTGATGAGAAATTATCCAATCATTCAGTGCCCAGTCTACATCTGTCCTTGTCCATTTTTCACCATCAAGCATCCTTCCCGGCTCTTTCCTGATAAATAGAAAGCGTTCGCTGTCGCTGTCAATACCATGGAGATGTTGAACGATTGAAGTTACCGATTCTTCGGTAAGCTGCCCTTTGAGGCTTGAAAACATTCGCGCTTCATCTTTATAATATTGGCGTTGCTGTAATGCCTCCAGTATAGATCTCCGCCGTTCATCTCCTTGATTTAAGCAGATTGGAACGAACCTCGGTGGTTCTGCATGCATTGACCACCCTGGCTGTATGTTTTCGTTTTCTGGAGGCGGGGGAAGAGATTCATCATGCTCTCTACCTGCTTGTGGCAGATATTCACTTTTCTGATCTCTGCTCGTATTGTCATTCTCTTCTTCCTTCCTGCTCGTCATTGTTCTTGTTGGCAGACAGTGCTAAGCTCCTCCACACAGCGAAAGAGAGATGGGAAGAATATGGAAGCGGATACCTTGTGTTAAGCCAGAATCCATACATTTATCTATGGATCATTTTCCTCATCCTTTTTGAGGCCATTCACCTATGTTTTTAGGTTTTTGCGGATTAGGGTTTTGCCGATGGAAATAGAATTTGACCCGTACGAGGATAAATCTCGGTAAAACGAGATTAATTCATCGTAATATATCAAAAATATATTTGGTAATATTTTGAAAAAATGTTTTTTTATTTGTTTTTTAATAGTTAGAACAATGTTGTGTTTTAGTTATTTATTTAATAAAATTTATTTGTTTTTATGAATACTTAAAAGTATTTAGGTTTTATGTATTTTTTAAAATAATTATGTTGATAGATGTTCTTTCATAATTTTGGTAATTATTAGATGGTAATTATGAAGATATTTATGGTATATTAAGTAATTATTTTGATAAGCGTGTGTATTTTAATTATTTATATATTTTTAAAAGTAATTATGTTGATAGGCATGTTTAGTTTACCTATTTTATGTAATTTTTATTAATATTGTTGATAGTCGTGTTTATTTTAATTGTTTTATATAGTTTTAAAAGTATTTATGTTGATAGATGTGTCTACTCTACCTATATTATGTATTTTAATTGTTTCATATATTTTTAAAAGTAACTATGTTGATCGGTGTGTCCACTCTACCTACATTATATATTTTTTTATGTAATTATGTTGATAAGCGTGTTCATTTTTACTTGTTTATTATATTTTAATTGTTTATTAAGTAATTATTTTGATAAGCGTGTATATTTTAATAATTTATATCATTTTAAAAGCACTCATGTTGGTAGGCGTGTCTACTCTACCTATATTATATTATGTATTTTAATTGTTTCATCTATTTTTAAAAGTAACTATGTTGATAGGCGTGTCCACTCTACCTACATTATATTTTTTTTTATGTTGATAAGCGTGTTCATTTTACTTGTTTAATATATTTTTAAAAGTAACTATGTTGATAGGCATGTCTACTCTACCTACTTTATGTAATTTTTTATGTAATTATGTTGAGAGGCGTGTTAATTTTACTTGTTTTATATATTTTAATTGTTTCATATATTTTTAAAAGTAATTATGTTGATAGGCATGTCTAGTTTACCTATTTTATGTATTTTTTTTATTTTTTTATGTAATTATATTGATAGTTGTGTTTATTTTAATTGTTTCATATATTTTTAAAAGTAATTATGTTACCTGCTTTATGTATTTTTTATGTAATTATGTTAATAGGCATGTTCATTTTACTTGTTATATATATACTTTTAGTAATTGTGTTGGTAGGTATATATTTTTAAAAATAATTATGTTACCTACTTTATGTATTTTTTTTATGTAATTATGTTGATAGGCCCGTTCATTTACTTGTTTTATATATATTTTTAGCAATTGTGTTGGTAGGAGTGTTGATATAAGAATATAGTTTCTAATTCTAATTTAGTTATTAATAATTAGTAAGTGGTAATTATGTCTATAAGTGTGGCTATTTGATAATAGATTTTCTTAAATTTTAATTTAATTATCGATAATTAAGAGTGGATGGTAGGGATTTAACCACTATGGAATATTATAGGATATTTTTAGTAGTATACAAGCCTCAATGATTGAGATTTATCTCGAAGGTAGTTGTCATTTTTTTTTTTTGTAATTTGAGTATGTCCATTTCTATTAACAAAATATATGCAGCAGTTACATCATGGTCTCATCCCGCCCCGAAGGGAAACCGGGACTCTTGACCATCCAGAAAAGGCAGATTAAGACAAAATTGAGTTTTTACCACTGATTCAAACCAGTTTTCCAGATCGGTTTCTATATCTATAGCCATACTATAAACTACTAAGTTCTTCCTACATATAAAAACAGCTATATATCGCATGCCAAACGAAAGCAAAACCAAGAGTTTCCATAAAAACCAGGAACATGCCGTCGAGTGCTACTTGTCTGGTTCAGCCTGCTGACCTTTCTCCTGCTTTACCAAAACTCCACTGGCCACGAGCTGGTTCTGCAAATCCTCCAATCTTTTTTCCTGCAAGAGCATGGTGATAACTATGTCCTTCAGCTCCTTTTTGACATTGGGGAGACTTTGGACCATTTCTGCCATCTCCATGGCAACCTGCTCTAAGGCTTTTGCCATAAGATGCTTCATGACCCAATAGAGATGGAGGGATTGTTTATAGAGAGTCATTCTACCCCTGGTATGGCCAGGGTCAGGCATAATGGCAGCCCAATCTTCCATTTCCTCTTCTGACTGCGCTTGTATAGCATCCTCTTCCCAATGCTCCATTATTTTCCTGACTTTTGGATTTGAATTTTCTCTGTATTCCTTCTCTGTAGTTCGAATCCTGTCGCTGATGGTCTGTCTGGTCCGCTTGGATTCGTCGCTCGTCGCTGGTTCATCCTTCGGCTCCTTGAGAGGGCTGTACTGACGTCCCCTCTGGCTTCTTCCCTCCACCATATCCTTTCGCTGACGGCCTCCTCGGCCCCTTCGGCCGCGACCCCTTCTCCCTCTGCCTCGCAGGCCACCTCCGTTCCTGCCAACGGCACGGTCCCTCGCAGTCTCAGTATCCTTGCTATCCTCTCCCGGCAGGCGTTTCTAGCGATTCCTCCATACCTCCTCCCCATGGATGTCCTGCTGCTCCTCATTTTCCTCTTCAGAAATCTCCACAAACTGTACGGGCGGTTTCCCCTCTGCATCTACCTTCCGCTTGCCCTTCAAGTCCGCAGGAGTTTTATGATGGACCTCCTGCCCCCCGCTTTGTAGCCACCTCCTCCCGCTTCCGCTGCCTTCTCCTTCCATTGTCCTGCTTCCGCTGCAACTTCCGCCTCGTGCCTTCCTCACGATAGCTAACCCAACCCACCAGCACACCAGGTAGCAGTCTACCGCTATTAAGTCGTCCTCACCACGAATTAACCCAGCCCCCCAGCGCACCAGGTCGCAGCAGACAGAAATTTGGCAATCCTCGCAGATACTTATCCCTCTCTTACTCCCGGTTTTAACAACTCGCGTCCTGGTTGAATCATTACCGAGGTAATGGCTGTATCTGCTCTCACGGTCCATCACATAATGGTGCTTCCTGCTCGCCGTCCTACCGTCCCATCCGCTGCTCGGATCGCCTGCATTACTGAGCCCCTGATCGGCCTGTTCTCCCTGCCAACCGCTCCACCTGCCTGCATTATTCCTACCTCGTTCGATCTTCATTACTCCTTCGATCGTGCGCCGCCAGGTCGTCACGTTACTCCATGCCATGTCATCCAGCCCGATCGGGCGTAGTTGTCATTTTTTTATTTTTAATTAAATTGATTAATTAAAAAAAATGTCATATAAACAAGTGTCACATGAAATGAGTGATGGTTTTTTTGGGCATGTGGAATTGATAAGCCATAGCATTGGCCCATGGTATTGCAAAAAATTCTAGAAGACTATCAATAACAAATGGGGTGAATCTCTATTCTTACGAATTTTTTACATTATTTGTTTAAATGTGTATCTGTTCAGTTTATATATTATTTTTTTAATTAATAATGCCAATAATAATATGTTGTCAAAACAAAATTATAATTTAATTAATTTTTATGATTTTATTAATGTCCGGTAATGTGATGTGTATTATGAAATAAGTGTTTTTGATGTTTATCGATGTTACTAATATATATTATTTACTTTTGTAGACATCATAGTTAATTATAGTATTACTTTTTTTTTTAATTTGTGTATAAATTTTGGAAAAGAAGATTACATATTTATTATAGATAGATATCATTGAAGAAAAAGGGAAGAGAGTATTGGTGTGAATATTATATTATTTATTTATATAAAATATTGAAAAATAAAACATAATTTAAAAGTATAAGTTAATTCTATTTTAACTAATAAACAATTAAATTAAGTAAAATATAAATAATTATGTATTTGATAATAGTGTTAGTTAAGTACTTGAGATTGTTGTATGTTCTCTTCAATTTTTTGGAGAGTTTTGAATTCATAGTGTTGAATTCATACAGGTTGTCAGAAACCCAGTTTAAACAACGAAATTGAAAATTTGTCAAATAATATATTAAATATGTATTAATATTTCACAAAAAAATATATTAAATATATTAATACAATAAATTTGAAATTTATATACAACAAGTGAGGCTTTGGTCGATGATACCCTAGTTTGGATAAGGAGGAACACAAGCATAAGTCGGCTAGGAAGAAGGGAAGGAAAAGGAAAAATGATAGGTTGAAGTCTGGTGAGAAAGATTTGATTTTTGAGGAGGATGTTCAGATGGATGAAGTATTGGAGGCTGCTCAGAAGGTGATTGTTGGATGAGCTAGGTGGTTCTTTGTGAAGTTCATCACGAATTACATTTCAAAGAAATGGGAAATGGCAAGAGACGAGGTGCCTATTATAAAAGGACTATAAAAGGTTTCTTTATGATGACCTTTCCCTCAGATTTGGCTGCAAATGAGATCATAGAGCGGTGGTGTTTGGAGGTGAAACCCGATGTGTGGGATGTTCCTCACTAAGTTTGAGAATTGTGTTAAGCAATTGCTCGAAGTGTGCATCAAAAGTGGAAACTAAGACTATGACACTATCTGTGATCAATGAGTCAAAGAAAAGGTGTATTTTTTGCATGTAACCACATTAGTCCTAGCATTTCCCAATGCCCTCAAAAGGAGGGGAAATAATTTTTCCAAAATCATTTATTCTTCTTGGAATACCTACTACCCTGAAAATACCTATCCTGCTACCTTTGGGCTAGACTTAATATAGGAAATATGAGGCTATGAATTACAACTATCATTTCAAATTTATTGTAATAAAAAGAGGTAATTTTCTTAATAGGTTGCAATAAATGTACACAAATCATTATTTTTAGGATAGGGGCTATAAATGTACATAAATCAGTCTTTATTTTCCTTTGCATCTAATCTCTTCTCTAAAAGTGTTCACAAGGCACTCAAATGACCAACATAAGCTTGAATGGTAACCATTTATGGAAAAGTCGGTTTCAATAGCATATTGTGCCTAGAATAAGTTATTCCACAACTTTGAGAAGGGGTCAACCACGAGGCTTAAACTGGCATGCCTCTTGACCTGCAGTTCGAGTTTCAACAATTCATAGTCCATTGCCTCTTTGATGTTGGGATTATCAACGTAAAGCATAATGGTTATGTCACATCCTAATTACATTATCATTTAAAGGGTTTAATCCATCTGAGCCCAGGTCTAATTTAATTACTTTCAAGAGATTATAATTTTTTATCATTTTAATCCTTCAAACCCATCTGAGCTCATTCTTGATATTTATATGTAGTTTGAACCTACATTGCATCCCAACAAGTCTATTGATGAGAAATTTTTGGATGGTGTGCTTTGGAGATAGAAGAATGGCATCAAACCACACATTGGTAAGTACTACACAACATTTGACTTAGTTCTTATCCATTGTTTGTTAAGATTTGAAGCTTGGTGAGTTTTTTTGAAACTAAAATTAATATTGCATGGAATTAGTTGCTACAAAATATGGCGCTAATGAATTATGTATATGGTATTTATTTGAATTTTTCTGAGGTTAATTATGAATCTCTTGAAATATGAAATCATTGTTTGTGAGCTTAAAAATTAGTTATGGATTTGAATTTGGAGAAACATTTGTTTCAAAATGGCTAATCCTCTTGCACAATCATATCTAAATAAAGAAACCGAGTTGGATGATGCCAATTATGTGAATTGGAATTTTAAAATGCATACATGAATGGAAGGTTACAAAATACAGTTGATTCCAGAACACACTTCTCTTTGCCACTCTGCTTTCCACAACACAATTTGCTCTTGGCCTTGATTCACACAGCATAGGCTCAATTCTCGGGCTTCTGCTCACATCAACTCATAGAAACTTTTGACGTCCCACACATCACATAGGCACTTCAGCCTTAAATACAGAGCACGTGCACTTAAATCTTAAACATAGAGCATAGGAACTTCAACCTTTCTTACACAGTGCACATGCACCTTCAACCTCGCTTACATAGTGTCGGCCCCACTCTGTGGAACTAGATCTTCCTTAGCTTCACAAAACACTACTCACACTTAGAGGTATTTTTTATTGCCTGTCTCTAACAACTATGCTTCTTTACCCCACATGCTAAATCAAGCTCCTGGGTTTTGTTCCTCTGCTATCTCCCCGATCGATGCTACTGCATTGTCCTTATTTTACACGACACGTTGTACTTAGGCATGGCCCTACATTTTGTTGTCTACATCGAACTTGGTCTCTACCACTACATTCACTTGAGAATGGGCACTTGACTATTTCCCCATACTGAGAATTAATTCTCAATGCAGCTAGTTACTCAAACCAAGCACGGTACTCTCTATATTGCATCTCTCCCATCACTGAGACTCACCATGCCTATTCAAGGCTCACAGAGCTTGACTGTACTTTAGCATGGCTTCTCTGTTCTTTAGGCATGGACATTGTCTGGACCATTATCCTTGCTTCCTTGTTCTCAGAGATCTTAAACTGATCCATGATAGTCGTCATTCATCCTACGACCAAAGCTTTGTTCTCTATTTACTCCTACAACTATTGACCCATACACCATCAATAGACCTTTGTACTGTTGCATTATCAGATATTTTCCATCGTAACTTCACATTGGTGCAAGATTGCAAACTGCCGCTTCCCGACCATTGATATTCAAACCTCTTCTATTTTAGCTCTCACCAAATCTCCACTATATGACCGAGCGTTGTGACCATTTAGTAACCATATCGGAGCCCTCTAATCGACAATTTTGCAACTGTGACCATGTGCCATCCATCACAAACATTCGATCGCCAATCACTGATGGCCCTCTGTGTTTGGCCCTAGCCCTCCGTTCTTTGACTCTTCGTGACCACGTGCCAGTGCTTATATCGTTGCCACTGAATCAGTGATTCACCAAGGTGGCCAATGTGACAACCATTGCAAGCGTCCAATTGCCGATCTTCGATCTGACATCGTCACCTGCCACATGGCATCTTCTGAGTGGTGACATGTGTCACCTGAATATGACCCATTAGGCCACCTTAAGACACTTCAATTTTCTGCGACGTATCCCTGTGTATTTTCCTATCATGATGAAGACAACATCCACTTGGTCGTATCAGAACTAATCAGATCTTTCCATGTGTCTTGATTAGAGCTCACCACTTGTTCCCATGTATCCTTATTAGATCCAATACCTCACAACCATTTGTCCTTATCAGAGCTCATCTTCCAGCTATTACGTGTCCTTATTGGACCCAATTGGATGTCTCCACGTGTCCTCATGGAGGAGAGAGAAAGAGGCCTCCCAACCTTTGTTTTGTAATGAAGTCCTTTGTATTTTCATATTTGGCTTTCCTAATGATTTAACACTAGAGGCTCAAATCCCTGATTTGTGGGAGTTCTAATATGCGGGACCTCCAATTGTGATTGCTGATTTTCCTAGGTCCCTAATATGCAATCGCTGATATGGCATGCCCTCCGATATGTCGAGACCTCTGATTTTCGATATCATAAGTCATTGATCGGTGAAATGCATACACTGTTGCGCTGCACCACAGATCCTCCAATCACCGATTAGGATTAGTCGGGACGTCAAAACGCGGTTCCCCAAGTCCTCTGATTTTTTATTTCTGTAATGGATTCGCCTCCAATCTCTGGTCTTTGATCTCACTAGACCTCTAATTTGTGGGCTTGCGATATGTAGGATTCTTCCTTGCTTAAGTTTTTAACACATTGAACTTCAGCAGGTCATAACTTTTGACCCACAAGTCCATTTCTGGACTTATGCATATCGTTGGAATTCTCTTCGAGATCACTTTCCAATTGAAGGGGTCCAATTAGCCATTGAGCCCATATGATACCTCAAAACATGGCTCCAACCTCAATGCCAATCTTCTGGTTTTGAAATCTCAAGACAACTAGGAATCACTTCCACAATGTGTCCTTAGCATCATGCCTACAACTCCCATGGACTCCCATCCCCGACCATCTCTATAATCATCATTTTATTGTTTTTCCAATAAGAATGCTACTATGATGATTCTCTACATGAAACTTGCAGCTACCATGATATTCTTCCCGGGCCATCACTACCAACATCAGTTGCAACAAACAACCAAGCTTGTCTGATTGACATCACTGCCAACACTCTTGCTAGTTTTTAGGAAAGCCAACTGCCCAAAACAACTCCTCAACATGACTCTTGACATCAATGTTAACAAACTTGCAGATGCCTTCTCAAGGACACTATCCATGCACACAATGCCAAATGTCCAAGAACAAGATAGGAGAAAACTTAATTCAAAAGTTATCAAGTGTATTTTTATTGGTTAATGTTAAGATCATAAAGCATATAAGTTGTTTGATTCTTTCACATACAAAGTTTTTGCGATAAAAGATGTGATATTTCATGAGCATGCAAATGAAGGTCATAAGAAGGACAATTATGATGCATGACACATTCCTTATGATGATAATGATGTCAAAGAGGAAGCAAATGATAAGCAGGAAAAAAAAGGAAAAATCTAGTTGAGGTGAGAGGATCATTCTATAACCTAGTGTGAACACAATGTGTAAGTATATCTGTGCTAAAACTGGAGTTGACATGTGTCTCTTAAAAAAAATTCTCTAAATATAAAATTAACGTTGGCTATAATAAAAGAGAAAAAATAATATGCTATGTATGTTTAATTACTTGTCCATATGACATTATATAATTTCACTGGGGCAAGATCTTCTGCATATTGTGGAGGATAGTAGGAGGAGGGGCAGAATATCTTCAGCTATCAAATCCACCTTTATTGCCCTCATCCCTAAGACCAATGGCCCGTTCTCCTTCGATGATTTCCGGCTCATCTCACTTTGCAATTGCTTCTACAAAATCATAGCTAAGATCATTGCAAATCGCCTTAAGCCTATTCTCTCCCAGCACATATCCTCTGAAAAATTTGCCTTCTTGCATCATAGACAAATCCATGAGGCCATCGCTTCAGCACAAGAGCTCATTCACACCCTGCAGACCAAAAAACAGAAGGGTATGATTCTCAAAATTGATCTTTCCAAAGCTTTCGATAGAGAAAACTGGTTGTATTTAAGGCTGCTCCTTACACATCTTGGCTTCCCCTATGAGTTCATTAAGTGGACAATGAGCTGTATCACGGACGTAACATGTAGCGTTCTACTTAATGGGGAAGCCACCCCTTTCTTCACCTTAGAAAGACGGCTCAGACAAGGATGTCCCCTCTCGCCCCTGCTATTCCTTCTGATTATGGAAGGCTTGAGCAGAATTATCTCATCCGCCAGAGACAGAAACCATTTGACTGGCATCAAAATTGTGGACAACCTTTTCCTTACCCAACTGTTATTCGTCGATGATATCTTGATTTTCTTAAATGGTAGCATTGGGGATTCCACTGCTCTTCATGGTTCCATCCTCCTTTTTCAGCAAGCTACTGGTATGTTGATCAACAATAATAAGTCCACTATCACCATGGTCGGCTGCTCCATTCATGAATCCTCCTTCGCTTCTCAGCGCTTTCCCTTCACCTTCTCGAATCTAGCAGATGGCATAAAATATATGGGGTTTAGACTTAAACCATCTGGCTACAAAATTGCAAACTAGGTGTGGCTAATAACAAAAGTGGAAAAGAGGCTTCAGGTATGGTACCATAGATACCTCTCGCGGGCAAGTAGATTAATACTCATCAAATCTGTTATTGAAGCCACACCAGTCTACTGGATGGCCCTGGCATGGATCCCCAGGGGCATTCTGAGTAGACTTTAGAGTATTTGTTGCATATTTCTCTGGAAGGGTCAACAGACTCGTAGACTCTTTGCTTGGGTAAAATGGGACACCATTTCTCTTCCTAAAAGATGGGGCGGATGGGGCATCAAGAGGTTCGCATTTTTCTCAAAGGCTTTGGCAGCAAAACTTGGATGGGGACTGCTTACCAGAGACAGTCTATCGGCTCGGGTTGCATATGCTAAATATATTAAGCCTCAGGCTGTACTAGACTAGATATGCATGAATCAGGACAATCATCATCACATATCAAACATCTAGAAAGCGGTCATCGACACTTTACCACTGCTCTGTGAAGGAATCACTTGGCGCATCAAGGAAGGGAATGATGTGCGTATTGGTATGGACCCATGGGTTGGATGTGGGAACACCCACAAACTCCATGCTGATCTTATTAGACATCTCCATGACAGAGGAGTTACACATATTAAGCATATTGGTGACCGAGAAAATTCCTCCTTTCTTCATCAAGCTTGGTTATCGGCCCAAGCATTATAACTGCCTCACCAATGGACTAACGATTGGATAGCGTATACTTCGGCGCTCACACAAGCTCAAATCAGACTTACCGAAGGACCTGATGAGATCATCTGGGCTTTTGCGAAGAATGGTATTTACACCCCAAAGCTTGGATATCTAAGACTCATGGAACCGTATAAGCCCCCAGTCCTACAGTCCACCTGGAGAACGATTTGGAAGCTCAAGGCAGCCCCCCGTACGCGTTTATTGATGTGGAACATATTATTTGACAAAATCCCCACTGGCAACAATCTCATCAAGAGGTCCTTCCATGGACCTTTCCGTTGCCACTTATACCTTAGCGCAGAAGAAAGCACTGAAAACGTATTTTTCTCTTGCAGCACTACTCTCCATCTCTGGCAATCACTGTCTTCTCACATCCCGCACTTGAATTGGCATGGGAATAACCTTCCTGATGCTTGGGGTAACTGGTGCCATGAGCATTCAGGAAAATCCATTAACCTGCCACTGCTGGCTTCCTGGGCAATATGGATTGCCCGTAATCAGACAATCTTCAACCATAACGCTCCTCACTGGCCTTCTATCACTCTCCATACGATTGCCGATTACAACATGATTCCTGAAGAGTCCCAACCCGCCCCACCTCGGAATCTCAGACCTGTACCCATTGACAAATCAATACCTTGGGCATTTTTCGATGGCTCAGCACAAGAAGATGGCTGCGGGGGTGGTGCTATCCTACACTTAAACGATCGGCAATGTTATAAGATAAAAATCAATCTTGGTAGAGGCACCAACAATTACCCTGAACTCTGCGCAGGCAAACATATCATACATTTTGCTATCCAAAAACAGTGCAGACACCTTCAATTATTTGGTGACTCCAAAATAATTTGCAATTGGTTGAATAATGCATCTCATTGTCATTCTTATACTTTGAGACACATTCTTGATGAAGCAAAGAGATTGATTACTTTCTTTGAATCTTTTGTCTGCCGGCACATATACAGGGAGCACAACACCGTTGCAGGTCAGCTCTCCAAAGAGGCTGCACACAGAGTAGGTGAGGACTGGTCAATACAGGAGGAAGTCGATGGCACCTACTACCAATATTATCATCGACCTTTTGATGAACAGATAAACGAGGGGCTTTAGTGCCCCATATTTACAGTGTTTTGTTTTATTGTACATAGCATGCATATAGTCACTGTTTTGATTTAAAAGCACAGCAGATATAACGCTCTCTGCGAAGAGTGCAGACGCAATTTTTGATCACTGCGAGAGAATTTTGTTATGCTCCCTGCGTGGAGATATTTTGGTCATATTCCATTCATGTTTATTATGAACTCGACAGGCAATATGCCTGCATACGAATATGCTTCGGCATATGCAAAATGTAATTTCTTAACTTAATGGAAATTACGACTTTTTCCCATGTGAAAAAAAAAATAAAATATCCAATGTGGGTTATGAATAAAATATTTTAAAATGAACTAATATTGACTTATAGTTAAAAATATATTAAGAGGAAAAAAATCATTTTAATTTGTGCTAATAAAATGATTCAATACATATGTTATGTAAAATATTTTATATATTGTTTAAAAAAATTATGTATATATCCTATAAAGCTATTGAAAAAAATAAGTTATGTAATCTCTATGGCATTAGAAAATACAATTTAAACAATGAAAAACTACACTTTTTCTTTGGCACTCTAAAATAAGTTTGCATGGGAAGAAAGTTGATCCCTCTCAACTCATGTTAGATCTATGCTTAAGATAAATCTATATTAGTGACATGGACACAGGTAACAGCCATAAGGTACAAAGAGGAAGAGATGATTCACCACAAAGTAGGAGAGGAGATGAAAGTAGTGAAGCACCGAAACCACGAAAAGGATTTAAATATTTTTTCTTAATCACAAAAATAATGAATGTCACATAACCTTTGAAATTCAAACAAGCTAATGGGCATAAAGAATGGAGAGACACATGCCAATCCTCATTTTGGCTAATGAAATTTCTATGTTTTTTTCCTTTAGTTTTAAAAAATGCTTATTATTGTTATTTATGAAAATATTCTCTCACATTTTTGGCCATAAAAACACTTGACATATTTTTCTTAAATTTTAATTTTTGGAATTTCCTGAAAATAAATAATAACACTTGAGGTATTTTTCTTAAATTTTAATTTTTGGAATTTCTTGAAAATAAATGGATTGTAAAATGTAAAGTGCAATTTTAAGAAACTTCACAATTCATCATTCGTTATTATTTGTCAAGACAATCTGGGTTAAAATTGAAACGTGTTTTTTTCTCCAAGGCATCTCGAGATGGTGAAACACCTATTAAACTGAATCACAACTATTCCAGAGTTCATAATCAATACATGGTCAACACGATAGACTACTAAAACATACAACAACAAGCTAAGAATCATCTAGATTTGTGTTTTGTGCATTGAGTACATGATTTTAGTGATTTGGAGAGATATTTGGATCATCTTTGACTAACATTTATAATGAAAACATAGGTGATCAAGCGAACTATCTACCACTAGTAAAAGAAAAATGAATAAAAATTAACATATGAATGATTGCATGGAGAACCAGTGAATGCAAAGTTATCTAAATTGAATGGAAGAGATGGACCAAACCAAGATCAAAGTATGATCAAGTTATTTTAGACATTAAAGAGTAGTATCCTAATACAAAAGTTGAATTGAGATTAGACATGGAAAAATTTTATTTTTTTTATTAACAAAAGCTATTTTAGACATTAAAGAGTAGTATCCTAATACAAAAATTGAATTAAGATTAGACATGGAATTTTATTTTATTTTTTTTTATTAACAATAACCACTGGAATTTTTATTTAATTTTTTTTTTTTAATAAATTCCCATCATTTAAATATTTCACTACAACCATTGAATTTGATAATGTCATTTGATTTTTCAAAGATAACTATTGGTTTTACCATTTCTATCTAAAATTTTCCATTCTATTATTTTGTGAAAAAAAATATTCTACATTTTGATTATGGAACATCCTCATAAAATTCTTTAAACATGTTCATATCTCATCCTAAAAGAAAAATGCTTAAATAAGATGAACTATGGTAACTTGAAAATCGTTGAAGAAACATTATTTAATTGAATATAGCCTTGGATTTAATTACCATCTTGATCAAGAAATCTGCAAGCTAAGTTTCAATGTGTCGAGGGAAGTTAACATGAAAATATTGATCCCAGTGATCAACATCAAAAGCGCATTAGAAGCAAGCATAATGGAAATAATCATATGAGAAACAAAATGAGCTTTCCCTGGAGAAACAAAGTGCTTGATATTTAAAGATGAAATACACCAAGAATGAAATAACGAAAGGGAAACCATGACATAAACCCATTGAAGGAAGTGATAGTATCGATGTGATAGTAACTTAAATACAGAAATACGAAAAACTTGAATGTTTTTCCGGAGAAAAAAACGAAAACTTTTTATTAAGAATATAAAAAGTTTTACATATAATAGATTTTCACTATCAGACCACCTGAAAACTGCTGATTGACATTTCTCCCAAAACTGATAAGGGAAAAATATGAAAAGACCCATAAAAAACCAGTCCAAAGAAAAACTTTTGTGACGGGTTCATCGACCTGATCTGCCGCAAAGAGAAAGTAAAAACTGTTTTTGGATCATAAAGACCCTGTCTAAAAAATTTAGATGACAAAATGGCGCAGGAGAGGCCTCCTTCGGAGAAGGATAAAACAACCTCGTACATAGATGGCTGTAAATACTGATATAAAGAGACAGATAAATGTATCTTCAGCTACCAGAAAGGGGAATATGTATGAAACCATCCTGTGACTGAAAAATATGAAGAAAAACAGACATAAAGATGAATAGCATTTCGACCAAAAGGAGGAAATGCCGAGGATCGATCACGTCCCTGCAAACGGAAAAAAGATGTGGAGAAACCATGAAGAGCGCCATTAGAGAGGAGGAGCAATAGGGGACTGCTGCGAGGTGGAGATCTGCCCGTCTAGTTTCGAAAAACTGGAATGTTAAAAAGGCGAACAACTCTGATTTTTTTCGCCTATTTTCAGTACACATTTAATTTGACCCCACGTCGGGCATAGATTTCCCCGGAGGATCCCCAAAGTCTTCTTCATAAAGGTCAACACCCCACAAAGTGCAAACCATTTTCTGCTCGCCAGAAGGGCTGTGACACTCGATTAGCTCTATGTCATCCATATTTTCAGCATGGGTTTTCTCTGAACTACGAGCACGGGAACGGCAACTCAACTCCCGACGGATCTCTTGAAGCTTTTCCTTTCCCCCAACTAAAAAATCTTCGACTTCCTCGCTGTTTCCAAGAAATCCGGGCATAGAACTGCCAAGTTCCTCGTAGAGCTGTGGCAGATAACCATATTTTTGCCTGGAAGGTTGGCTTATAAGGTTCTCACCTTTATCACGGGGACGCGATGAAGTGCCTTGGTCGCGATTTTCAACGTTGTAGCTTCTTATAACCTGCTTACCTTTCTGACTGGGATTCGATGAAGTGCTTCTGTCCCTGATCGTTGCGGGTTGGTCGACCTGCTGAGAAATTATCCAATCATTCAGTGCCCAGTCTACATCTGTCCTTGTCCATTTGTCACCATCAAGCATCCTTCCCGGCTCTTTCCTGATAAATAGAAAGCGTTCGCTGTCGCTGTCAATACCATGGAGATGCTGGACGATTGAAGTTACCGATTCTTCGGTAAGCTGCCCTTTGAGGCTTGAAAACATTCGCGCTTCATCTTTATAATATTGGCGTTGCTGTAATGCCTCCAGTATAGATCTCCGCCGTTCATCTCCTTGATTTAAGCCGATTGGAACCAACCTCGGTGGTTCTGCATGCATTGACCCCCCTGGCTGTATGTTTTCGTTTCCTGGAGGCGGGGGAAGAGATTCATCATGCTCTCTACCTGCTTGTGGCAGATATTCACTTTTCTGATCTCTGCTCGTATTGTCATTCTCTTCTTCCTTCCTGCTCGTCATTGTTCTTGTTGGCAGACAGTGCTAAGCTCCTCCACACAGCGAAAGAGAGATGGGAAGAAGATGGAAGCGGATACCTTGTGTTAAGCCAGAATCCATACATTTATCTATGGATCATTTTCCTCATCCTTTTTGAGGCCATTCACCTATGTTTTTAGGTTTTTGCGGATTAGGGTTTTAGGTTTTTGCGGATTAGGGTTTTTGCGGATTAGGGTTTTAGGTTTTTGCGGATTAGGGTTTTGCCGATGGAAATAGAATTTGACCCGTACGAGGACAAATCTCGGTAAAACGAGATTAATTCATCGTAATATATCAAAAATATATTTGGTAATATTTTGAAAAAAGGTTTTTTTATTTGTTTTTTAATAGTTAGAACAATGTTGTGTTTTAGTTATTTATTTAATAAAATTTATTTGTTTTTATGAATACTTAAAAGTATTTAGGTTTTATGTATTTTTTAAAATAATTATGTTGATAGATGTTCTTTCATAATTTTGGTAATTATTAGATGGTAATTATGAAGATATTTATGGTATATTAAGTAATTATTTTGATAAGCGTGTGTATTTTAATTATTTATATATTTTTAAAAGTAATTATGTTGATAGGCATGTTTAGTTTACCTATTTTATGTAATTTTTATTAATATTGTTGATAGTCGTGTTTATTTTAATTGTTTTATATAGTTTTAAAAGTATTTATGTTGATAGATGTGTCTACTCTACCTATATTATGTATTTTAATTGTTTCATATATTTTTAAAAGTAACTATGTTGATCGGTGTGTCCACTTTACCTACATTATATATTTTTTTATGTAATTATGTTGATAAGCGTGTTCATTTTTACTTGTTTATTATATTTTAATTGTTTATTAAGCAATTATTTTGATAAGCGTGTATATTTTAATAATTTATATAATTTTAAAAGCAATCATGTTGGTAGGCGTGTCTACTCTACCTATATTATATTATGTATTTTAATTGTTTCATCTATTTTTAAAAGTAACTATGTTGATAGGCGTGTCCACTCTAACTACATTATATTTTTTTTATGTTGATAAGCGTGTTCATTTTACTTGTTTAATATATTTTTAAAAGTAATTATGTTGATAGGCATGTCTACTCTACCTACTTTATGTAATTTTTTATGTAATTATGTTGAGAGGCGTGTTAATTTTACTTGTTTTATATATTTTAATTGTTTCATATATTTTTAAAAGTAATTATGTTGATAGGCATGTCTAGTTTACCTATTTTACGTATTTTTTTTATTTTTTTATGTAATTATATTGATAGTTGTGTTTATTTTAATTCTTTCATATATTTTTAAAAGTAATTATGTTACCTGCTTTATGTATTTTTTATGTAATTATGTTAATAGGCATGTTCATTTTACTTGTTATATATATACTTTTAGTAATTGTGTTGGTAGGTATATATTTTTAAAAATAATTATGTTACCTACTTTATGTATTTTTTTTATGTAATTATGTTGATAGGCCCGTTCATTTACTTGTTATATATATATTTTTAGCAATTGTGCTGGTAGGAGTGTTGATATAAGAATATAGTTTCTAATTCTAATTTAGTTATTAATAATTAGTAAGTGGTAATTATGTCTATAAGTGTGGCTATTTGATAATAGATTTTCTTAAATTTTAATTTAATTATCGATAATTAAGAGTGGATGGTAGGGATTTAACCACTATGGAATATTATAGGATATTTTTAGTAGTATACAAGCCTCAATGATTGAGATTTATCTCGAAGGTAGTTGTCATTTTTTTTTTTTTGTAATTTGAGTATGTCCATTTCTATTAACAAAATATATGCAGCAGTTACATCATGGTCTCATCCCGCCCCGAAGGGAAACCGGGACTCTTGACCATCCAGAAAAGGCAGATTAAGACAAAATTGAGTTTTTACCACTGATTCAAACCAGTTTTCCAGATCGGTTTCTATATCTATAGCCATACTATAAACTACTAAGTTCTTCCTACATATAAAAACAGCTATATATCGCATGCCAAACGAAAGCAAAAACCAAGAGTTTCCATAAAAACCAGGAACATGCCGTCGAGTGCTACTTGTCTGGTTCAGCCTGCTGACCTTTCTCCTGCTTTACCAAAACTCCACTGGCCACGAGCTGGTTCTGCAAATCCTCCAATCTTTTTTCCTGCAAGAGCATGGTGATAACTATGTCCTTCAGCTCCTTTTTGACATTGGGGAGACTTTGGACCATTTCTGCCATCTCCATGGCAACCTGCTCTAAGGCTTTTGCCATAAGATGCTTCATGACCCAATAGAGATGGAGGGATTGTTTATAGAGAGTCATTCTACCCCTGGTATGGCCAGGGTCAGGCATAATGGCAGCCCAATCTTCCATTTCCTCTTCTGACTGCGCTTGTATAGCATCCTCTTCCCAATGCTCCATTATTTTCCTGACTTTTGGATTTGAATTTTCTCTGTATTCCTTCTCTGTAGTTCGAATCCTGTCGCTGATGGTCTGTCTGGTCCGCCTGGATTCGTCGCTCGCCGCTGGTTCATCCTTCGGCTCCTGGAGAGGGCTGTACTGACGTCCCCTCTGGCTTCTTCCCTCCACCATATCCTTTCGCTGACGGCCTCCTCGGCCCCTTCGGCCGTGACCCCTTCTCCCTCTGCCTCGCAGGCCACCTCCGTTCCTGCCAACGGCACGGTCCCTCGCAGTCTCAGTATCCTCGCTATCCTCTCCCGGCAGGCGTTTCCAGCGATTCCTCCATACCTCCTCCCCATGGATGTCCTGCTGCTCCTCATTTTCCTCTTCAGAAATCTCCACAAACTGTACGGGCGGTTTCCCCTCTGCATCTACCTTCCGCTTGCCCTTCAAGTCCGCAGGAATTTTATGATGGACCTCCTGCCCCCCGCTTTGTAGCCACCTCCTCCCGCTTCCGCTGCCTTCTCCTTCCATTGTCCTGCTTCCGCTGCAACTTCCGCCTCGTGCCTTCCTCACGATAGCTAACCCAACCCACCAGCACACCAGGTAGCAGTCTACCGCTATTAAGTCGTCCTCACCACGAATTAACCCAGCCCCCCAGCGCACCAGGTCGCAGCAGACAGAAATTTGGCAATCCTCGCAGATACTTATCCCTCTCTTACTCCCGGTTTTAACAACTCGCGTACTGGTTGAATCATTACCGAGGTAATGGCTGTATCTGCTCTCACGGTCCATCACATAATGGTGTTGCCTGCTCGCCGTCCTACCGTCCCATCCGCTGCTCGGATCGCCTGCATTACTGAGCCCCTGATCGGCCTGTTCTCCCTGCCAACCGCTCCACCTGCCTGCATTATTCCTACCTCGTTCGATCTTCATTACTCCTTCGATCGTGCGCCGCCAGGTCGTCACGTTACTCCATGCCATGTCATCCAGCCCGATCGGGCGTAGTTGTCATTTTTTTATTTTTAATTAAATTGATTAATTAAAAAAAATGTCATATAAACAAGTGTCACATGAAATGAGTGATGGTTTTTTTGGGCATGTGGAATTGATAAGCCATAGCATTGGCCCATGGTATTGCAAAAAATTCTAGAAGACTATCAATAACAAATGGGGTGAATCTCTATTCTTACGAATTTTTTACATTATTTGTTTAAATGTGTATCTGTTCAGTTTATATATTATTTTTTTAATTAATAATGCCAATAATAATATGTTGTCTAAACAAAATTATAATTTAATTAATTTTTATGATTTTATTAATGTCCGGTAATGTGATGTGTATTATGAAATAAGTGTTTTTGATGTTTATCGATGTTATTAATATATATTATTTACTTTTGTAGACATCATAGTTAATTATAGTATTACTTTCTTTTTTTTTAATTTGTGTATAAATTTTGGAAAAGAAGATTACATATTTATTATAGATAGATATCATTGAAGAAAAAGGGAAGAGAGTATTGGTGTGAATATTATATTATTTATTTATATCAAATATTGAAAAATAAAACATAATTTAAAAGTATAAGTTAATTCTATTTTAACTAATAAACAATTAAATTAAGTAAAATATAAATAATTATGTATTTGATAATAGTGTTAGTTAAGTACTTGAGATTGTTGTATGTTCTCTTCAATTTTTTGGAGAGTTTTGAATTCATAGTGTTGAATTCATACAGGTTGTCAAAAACCCAGTTTAAACAACTAAATTGAAAATTTGTCAAATAATATATTAAATATGTACTAATATTTCACAAAAAAATATATTAAATATATTAATACGATAAATTTGAAATTGATATACAACAAGTGAGGATTTGGTCGATGATACCCTAGTTTGGATAAGGAGGAACACAAGCATAAGTCGGCTAGGAAGAAGGGAAGGAAAAGAAACAATGATAGGTTGAAGTCTGGTGAGAAAGATTTGATTTTTGAGGAGGATGTTTAGATGGATGAAGTATTGGAGGCTGCTCAGAAGGTGATTGTTGGACGAGCTTGCAGTGGGTCTTTGTGAAGTTCATCACGAATTACATTTCAAAGAAATGGGAAATGGCAAGAGACGAGGTGCCTATTATAAAAGGACTATAAAAGGTTTCTTTATGATGACCTTTCCCTCAGATTTGGCTGCAAATGAGATCATAGAGCGGTGGTGTTTGGAGGTGAAACCCGATGTGTGGGATGTTCCTCACTAAGTTTGAGAATTGTGTTAAGCAATTGCTCGAAGTGTGCATCAAAAGTGGAAACTAAGACTATGACACTATCTGTGATGAATGAGTCAAAGAAAAGGTGTATTTTTTGCATGTAACCACATTAGTCCTAGCATTTCCCAATGCCCTCAAAAGGAGGGGAAATAATTTTTCCAAAATCATTTATTCTTCTTGGAATACCTACTACCCTGAAAATACCTATCCCGCTACCTTTGGGCTAGACTTAATATAGGAAGTATGAAGCTATGAATTACAACTATCATTTCACATTTATTGTAATAAATAGAGGTAATTTTCTTAATAGGTTGCAATAAATGTACACAGATCATTGTTTTTAGGATAGGGGCTATAAATGTACATAAATCAGTCTTTATTTTCCTTTACATCTAATCTCTTCTCTAAAAGTGTTCACAAGGCACTCAAATGACCAACATAAGCTTGAATGGTAACCATTTATGGAAAAGTCGGTTTCAATAGCATATTGTGCCCATAATAAGTTATTCCACAACTTTGAGAAGGGGTCAACCACGAGGCTTAAAATGGCATGCCTCTTGACCTGCAGTTCGAGTTTCAACAATTCATAGTCCATTGCCTCTTTGGTGTTGGGATTATCAACGTAAAGCATAATGGTTATGTCAGATCCTAATTACATTATCATTTAACGGGTTTAATCCATCTGAGCCCAGGTCTAATTTAATTACTTTCAAGAGAATATAATTTTTTATCATTTTAATCCTTCAAACCCATCTGAGCTCATTCTTGATATTTCTATGTAGTTTGAACCTACATTGCATCCCAACAAGTCTATTGATGAGATATTTTTGGATGGTGTGCTTTGGAGATTGAAGAATGGCATCAAACCACACATTGGTAAGTACTACACAACATTTGACTTAGTTCTTATCCATTGTTTATGTTAAGATTTGAAGCTCGGTTTGTTTTTTGGAAACTAAAATTAATATTGCATGGAATTAGTTGCTACAAAATATGGTGCCAATGAATTATGTATATGGTATTTATTTGAATTTTTCTGATGTTAATTATGAATCTCTTGAAATATGAAATCATTGTTTGTGAGCTTAAAAATTAGTTATGGATTTGAATTTGGAATTTTAAAATGCATACATGAATGGAAGGTTACGAAATACAGTTGATTCCAGAACACACTTCTCTTTGCCACTCTGCTTTCCACAACACAGTTTTCTCTTGGCCTTGATTCACACAGCATAGGCTCAATTCTTGGGCCTCTGGTCACATCAACTCATAGACACTTTTGACGTCCCACACATCACATAGGCACTTCAGCCTTAAATATAGAGCACGTGCACCTAAATCTTAAACATAGAGCATAGGAACTTCAACCTTTCTTACACAGTGCACATGCACCTTCAACCTTGCTTACATAGTGCACAGGAACCTTCAATATTGCTTACAAAACACGATGCTCTCAAGGTCTCTTTAGCTCTGCATAAACACTGTCGACCCCACTCTATGGAACTAGATCTTCCTTAGCTTCACAAAACACTACTCAGACTTAGAGGTATTTTTTATTGGATGTCTCTAACAACTATGCTTCTTTACCCCACATGCTAAATCAAGCTCCTTGGTTTTGTTCCTCTGCTATCTCCCTGATCGATGATACTGCATTGTCCTTATTTTACACTACACATTGTACTTAGGCATGGCCATACATTTTGTTGTCTACAACGAACTTGGTCTCTACCACTACATTCACTTGAGAATGGGCACTTGACTATTTCCCCATACTGAGAAATAATTCTCAGTGCAGCTACTTACTCAAACCAAGCACGATACTCTCTATATTGCATCTCTCCCATCACTGAGACTCACCATGCCTATTCAAGGCTCACAGAGCTTGATTGTACTTTAGCATGGCTTCTCTGTTCTTTAGGCATGGACATTGTCTGGACCATTACCCTTGTTTCCTTATTCTGAGAGATCTTAAACTGATCCATGATAGTCGTCATTCATCCTGTGACCAAAGCTTTGTTCTGTATTTACTCCTACAACTACCGACCCATACGCCATCAATACACCTTTGTACTGTTGCATTATTAGATATTTTCCATCGTAACTTCACATTGGTGCAAGATTGCAAACTGTCGCTTCCCGACCATTGATATTCAAACCTCTTCTATTTTAGCTCTCACCGAATCTCCACTATGTGACCGAGTGTTGTGACCATTTAGTAACCATATCAGAGCCCTCTAATCGACAATTTTGCAACTGTAACCATGTGCCATCCATCATAAACATTCGATCGCCAATCATTGATGGCCCTCTGTGTTTCGCCCTAGTCCTCCGTTCTTTGACTCTTCGTGACCATGTGCCAGTGCTTATATCATTGCCACTGAATCAGTGATTCACCAAGGTGGCCAATGTGACAACCATTGCAAGCCTCCAATTGCCGATCTTCGATGTGACATCGTCACATGCCACATGGCATCTTCTGAGTGGTGACATGTGTCACCTGAATATGATCCATTAGGCCACCTTAAGACACCTCAATTTTCTGCGATGTATCCCTGTGTATTTTCCTGTCATGATGAAGACAACATCCACTTGGTCGTATCAGAACTAATTAGATCTTTCCATGTGTCCTGATTAGAGCTCACCCCTTGTTCCCATGTGTCCTGATTAGAGCTCACCCCTTGTTCCCATGTGTCCTTATTAGATCCAATACCTCACAACCATCTGTCCTTATCAGAGCTCATCTATTAGCTATTACGTGTCCTTGTTGGACCCAATTGGATGTCTCCACATGTCCTCATGGAGGAGAGAGAAAGAGGCCTCCCAACCTTTGTTTTGTAATGAAGTCCTTTGTATTTTCATATTTGGCTTTCCTAATGATTTAACACTAGAGGCTCAAATCCCTGATTTGTGGGAGTTCTAATATGCGGGACCTCCAATTGTGATTGTTGATTTTCCTAGGTCGCTAATATGCAATCACTGATATGGCATGCCCTCCGATATGTCGAGACCTCTGATTGTCGATATCATAAGTCATTGATCGGTGAAATGCATACACTGTTGTGCTGAACCACAAATCCTCCAATCACCGATTAGGATTAGTCGGGACGTCAATATGTGATTCCCCAAGTCCTTTGATTTTTGATTGCTGTGATGGATTCGCCTCCAATCTCTGGTCTCTGATCTCGCTACACCTCTAATTTGTGGGCTTGCGATATGTAGGATTCTTCCTTGCTGAAGGTTTTGACACACTGAACTTCAGCAGGTCATAACTTTTGACCCACAAGTCCATTTCTAGACTTATGCATATCGTTGGAATTCTCTTCGAGATCACCTTCCAATTGAAGGGGTCCAATTAGCCATTGAGCCCATATGATACCTCAAAACATGGCTCCAACCTCAATGCCAATCTTCTGGTCTTGAATCTCAAGACAACTAGGAATCACTTCCACAATGTGTCCTTAGCATGAGGCCTACAACTCCCATGGACTCCCATCCCCGACCATCTCTATAATCATCATTTTATTATTTTTCCAATAAAAATGCTATTATGATGATTCTCTACATGAAGCTTGCAGCTACCATGAGATTCTTCCCGGGCCATCACTACCAACATCAGTTGCAACAAACAACCAAGCTTGTGTGATTAACATCACTGCCAACACTCTTGCTAGTTTTTAGGAAAGCCAACTGCCCAACACAACTCCTCAACATGACTGTTGACATCAATGTTAACAAACTTGCAGATGCCTTCTCAAGGACACTATCCATGCACACAATGCCAAATGTCCAAGAACAAGATAGGAGAAAACTTAATTCAAAATTTATCAGGTGTATTTTTATTGGTTAATGTTAAGATCATAAAGCATATAAGTTGTTTGATAAGCATATCAAAGAGGAAGCAAATGATAAGTAGGAAAAAAAAGGAAAAATCTAGTTGAGGTGAGAGGATCATTCTATAACCTAGTGTGAAGACAATGTGTAAGTATATCTGTGCTAATAGTAGAGTTGACATGCGTCTCTTAAAAAAAATTCTCTAAATATAAAATTAATGTTGGCTATAATAAAAGAGAAAAAATAATATGCTATGTATGTTTAACTACTTGTCCATATGACATTATATAATTTCACGTAAAGTAATTAGAACTAAAAAGAAAATTGAGTAAGATATTTAAACCTTATAATTTTAAAAAATATTTCAACACATGATTTAAATAAACTACTTGAAAATCTATGTTAACTAACTTGTGTTGATATCAACTTCATATATATCTATATAGAGAAAAATGTTAAAATAAATTATTTGAATTTTGTATATAATAAAATATCCAATGTGGGTTATGAATAAAATATTTTAAAATGAACTAAAAATGACTTATAGTTAAAAATATATTAAGAGGAAAAAAATCATTTTAATTTGTGCTAATAAAATGACTCAATACATATGTTATGTAAAATATTTTATATATTGTTTAAAAAAATTATGTATATATCCTATAAAGCTATTGAAAAAAATAAGTTATGTAATCTCTATGGCATTCGAAAATACAATTTAAACAATGAAAAACTACACTTTTTCTTTGGCACTCTAAAATAAGTTTGCATGGGAAGAAAGTTGATCCCTCTCAACTCATGTTAGATCTATGCTTAAGATAAATCTATACTAGTGACATGGACACAGGTAGCAGCCATAAGGTACAAAGAGGAAGAGATGATTCACCACAAAGTAGGAGAGGAGATGAAAGTAGTGAAG
Source organism: Pinus taeda (assembly GCA_000404065.3). Classification (NCBI taxonomy): domain Eukaryota; kingdom Viridiplantae; phylum Streptophyta; class Pinopsida; order Pinales; family Pinaceae; genus Pinus; species Pinus taeda. The sequence goes on along the minus strand of APFE031740957.1, from coordinate 4,984 downwards.
CACCAAAACCACCAAAACGATTTAAATATTATTTCTTAATCACAAAAATAATGAATGTCACATAACCTTTGAAATTCAAACAAGCTAATGGGCATCAAGAATGGAGAGACACATGCCAATCCTCATTTTGGCTAATGAAATTTCTATGTTTTTTGCCTTTAGTTTTAAAAAATGCTTATTAGTGTTATTTATGACAATATTCTCTCAGATTTTGGCCATAATAACACTTGACATATTTTTCTTAAATTTTAATTTTTGGAATTTCTTGAAAATAGATAATAACACTTGAGGTATTTTTCTTAAATTTTAATTTTTTGAATTTCTTGAAAATAAATGGATTGTAAAATATAAAGTGCAATTTTAAGAAACTTCACAATTCATCATTCGTTATTATGTGTCGAGACAATCTGGGTTAAAATTGAAACATGTTTTTTTCTCCAAGGCATCTCAAGATGGTGAAACACCTATTAAACTGAATCACAACTATTCCAGAGTTCCTAATGAATACATGGTCAACACGATAGACTACTAAAACATAGAACAACAAGCTAAGAATCATCTAGATTTGTGTTTTGTGCATTGAGTACATGATTTTAGTGCTTTAGAGAGATATTTGGATCATCTTTGACTAACATCTATAATGAAAACATAGGTGATCAAACAAACTATCTACCACTAGTCAAAGAAAAAGAATAAAAATTAACATATGAATGATTGCATGGAGAACCAATGAATGCAAAGGTATCTAAATTGAATTTAAGAGATGGACCAATCCAAGATCAAAGTATGATCAAGTTATTTTAGACATTAAAGAGTAGTATCCTAATACAAAAGTTGAATTAAGATTAGACATGGAAAAATTTTATTTTTTTTATTAACAAAATCTATTTTAGACATTAAAGAGTAGTATCCTAATACAAAAATTGAATTAAGATTAGACATGGAATTTTTTTTATTTTTTTTTATTAACAATAACCACTGGAATTTTTATTTAATTTTTTTTTTTTGATAAATTCTCATCATTTAAATATTTCACTACAACCATTGAATTTGATAATGTCATTTGATTTTTCAAAGATAACTATTGGTTTTACCATTTCTATCTAAAATTTTCCATTCTATTATTTTGTGAAAAAAAATATTCTACATTTTGATTATGGAACATCCTCATAAAATTCTTTAAACATGTTCATATCTCATCCTAAAAGAAAAATGCTTAAATAAGATGAACTATGGTAACTTGAAAATCGTTGAAGAAACATTATTTAATTGAATATAACCTTGGATTTAATTACCATCTTGATCAAGAAATCTGCAAGCTAAGTTTCAATGTGTCGAGGGAAGTTAACATGAAAATATTGATCCCAGTGATCAACATCAAAAGCGCATTAGAAACAAGCATAATGGAAATAATCATATGAGAAAAACAAAATGAGCTTTCCCTGGAGAAACAAAGTGCTTGATATTTAAAGATGAAATACACCAAGAATGACATAACGAAAGGGAAACCATGACATAAACCCATCGAAGGAAGTGATAGTATCGATGTGACAGTAACTTAAATACAGAAATACGAAAAACTGGAATGTTAAAAAAGCGAACAACTCTGATTTTATTCGCCTATTTTCAGTACACATTTAATCTGACCCCACGTCGGGCATAGATTTCCCCGGAGGATCCCCAAAGTCTTCTTCATAAAGGTCAACACCCCATAAAGTGCAAACCTTTTTTCGCTCGCCAAAAGGGCTGTCACACTCGATTAGCTCTATGTCATCCATATTTTCAGCATGGGTTTTCTCTGAAATACGAGCACGGGAATGGCAACTCAACTCTCGATGGATCTCTTGAATCTTTTCCTTTCCCCCAACTAAAAAACCTTCGACTTCCTCGCTGTTTCCAAGAAATCCAGGCATAAAACTGCCAAGTTCCTCGTAGAGCTGTGGCAGATAACCATATTTTTGCCGGGAAGGTTGGCTTATAAGCTTCTCACCTTTATCACGGGGACGCGATGAAGTGACTTGGTCGCGATTTTTAACGTTGTAGCTTCTTATAACCTACTTACCTTTCTGACTGGGATGCGATGAAGTGCTTCTGTCCCTGATCGTTGCGGGTTGGTCAACCTGATGAGAAATTATCCAATCATGCAGTGCCCAGTCTACATCTGTCCTTGTCCATTTGTCACCATCAAGCATCCTTCCCGGCTCTTTCCTGATAAATAGAAAGCGTTCCTTGTCGCTGTCAATACCATGGAGATGCTGGACTATTGAAGTTACCGATTCTTCGGTAAGCTGCCCTTTGAGGCCTGAAAATGTTCGCTCTTCATCTTTATAATATTGGTGTTGCTGTAATGCCTCCAGTATAGATCTCCGTCGTTCATCTCCTTGATTTAAGCCGATTGGCACCAACCTCGGTGGTTCTGCATGCATTGCCCCCCCTGGCTGTATGTTTTCGTTTCCTGGAGGCGGGGGAAGAGATTCATCATGCTCTCTGCCTGCTTGTGGCAGATATTCACTTTTCTGATCTCTGCTCGTATTGTGATTTTCTTCTTCCTTCCTGCTCGTCATTGTTCTTGTTGGCAGACAGTGCTAAGCTCCTCCACACAGCGAAAGAGAGATGGGGAAGAAGATGGAAGCGGATACCTTGTGTTAAGCCATAATCCACACATTTATCTATGGATCATTTTTGTCATCCTTTTTGTGGCCATTCACCTATGTTTTTAGGTTTTTGCAGATTAGGGTTTTGACAATGGAAATAGAATTTGGCCCCGTACGAGGACAAATCTTGGTAAAACGAGATTAATTCATCGTAATATATCAAAAACATATTTGGTAATATTTTGAAAAAAGGTTATTTTATTTGTTTTTTAATAGTTAGAACAATGTTGTGTTTTACTTATTTATTTAATAAAATTTATTTGTATTTATGAATACTTAAAAGTATTTAGGTTTGATGTATTTTTTAAAATAATTATGTTGATAGATGTTATTTCATATTTTTGGTAATTATTAGATGGTAATTATGAAGATATTTATGGTATATTAAGTAATTATTTTGATAAGCGTGTGTATTTTAATTATTTATATATTTTTAAAAGTAATTATGTTGACAGGCGTGTTTAGTTTACCTATTTTATGTATTTTTTATTAATATTGTTGATAGTCGTGTTTATTTTAATTGTTTCATATATTTTTAAAAGTAATTATGTTGATAGATGTGTCTACTCTACCTATATTATGTATTTTAATTGTTTCATATATTTTTAAAAGTAACTATGTTGATCGGCGTGTCCACTCTACCTACATTATATATTTTTTTATGTAATTATGCTGATAAGCTTGTTCATTTTTACTTGTTTATTATATTTTAATTGTTTATCAAGTAATTATTTTGATAAGCGTGTATATTTTAATTATTTATATATTTTTAAAAGCAATCATGTTGGTAGGTGTGTCTACTCTACCTATATTATGTATTTTAATTGTTTCATATATTTTTAAGAGTAACTATGTTGATAGGCGTGTCCACTCTACCTACATTATATTTTTTTTATGTAATTATGTTGATAAGCGTGTTCATTTTACTTGTTTAATATATTTTTAAAAGTATGTTGATAGGCATGTCTACTCTACCTACTTTATGTAATTTTTTATGTAATTATGTTGAGAGACATGTTTATTTTACTTGTTTTTATATATTTTAATCGTTTCATATATTTTTAAAAGTAATTATGTTGATAGGCATGTCTAGTTTACCTATTTTATGTATTTTTTTTTTATTTTTTATTATGTAATTATGTTGATAAGCGTGTTCATTTTACTTGTTTAATATATTTTTAAAAAGTAATTATGTTACTACTTTATGTATTTTTTATGTATTATGTTGACTAGCATGTTATTAACTTGTTATAGTATATACTTTTCAGTAATTGTGGTTTGGTAGGTATATATTTTTAAAAATAATTATGTTACCTACTTTATGTATTTTTTTATGTAATTATGTTGATAGGCCCGTTCACTTACTTGTTTTATATATATTTTTAGCAATTGTGTTGGTAGGTGTGTTGATATAAGAATATAGTTTCTAATTCTAATTTAGTTATTAATAATTAGTAATGGTAATTATGTCTATAAGTGTGGCTATTTGATAATAGAGTTACTAAAATTTTAATTTAATTATCCATAATTAAGAGTGGATGGTAGGGATTTAACCACTATGGAATATTATAGGATATTTTTAGTAGTATACAAGCATCAATGATTGAGATATATCTTGAAGGTAGTTGTCATTTTTTTTATTTTTAATGAAATTTATTAATTAAAAAAAATGTCATATAAACAAGTGTCACACAAAATGAGTGATGGTTTTTGGGCATGTGGAATTGATAAACCATAGCATTGGCCCATGGTATTGCAAAAATTTCTAGAAGACTATCAATAACAAATGGGGTGAATCTCTATTCTTACGAATTTTTTACATTATTTGTTTAAATGTGTATATGTTCAATTTATATATTATTTTTTTAATTAATAATGCCAATAATAATATGTTGTCAAAACAAAATTATAATTTAATTATTTTTTATGATTTTATTAATGTCCAGTAATGTGATGTGTATTATGAAATAAGTGTTTTTGATGTTTATCGATGTTACTAATATGTATTAATTTACTTTTGTAGACATCATAGTTAACTTATAGTATTGCTTTTTTTTTTTTCAAAATCTTGTGTAATAAATTTGAAAAGAAGATTAAACATATTTACTAATAGATAGATTATTATTTGAAAGAAAAAGGGAAGAGAGTATTGGAGTGAATATTATATTATTTATTGATATAAAATATTGAAAAATAAAACATAATTTAAAAGTATAAGTTAATTTTATTTTAACTAATAAACAATTAAATTACGTAAAATATAAATAATTATGTATTTGATAATAGTGTTAGTTAAGTACTTGAGATTGTTGTATGCTCTCTTCAATTTT
>APFE031740955.1:50207-91579 GCA_000404065.3 Pinus taeda | reverse complement strand
CTCTATGCTAGTTTGCATATCACGATATTTGATACCTCTCCGGGGTTAGTAGATCCAGAGTAAAGATGGATCTATGATGGTTTAATTCCCCCATTTAAATAGGCTACATTCCAGGTGAATACCATGGGTCAATACCATGTGCCATTTTGGTGAATACCATGGCTCAATACCATGTGCCATTTTTATTTTTATTGAGTGTTCGTAAATATAAGGTGACATATGGAGTAAATATAAAAGAATGTTTTATTTGTTTACCATACCTCTCGTTTATTTATATTTTTATTAATTTACCATACCTCTTTTACAAATATGGTATTTGGCCCATAGGATTCACTTAAATAAAACCTCTTTCTTGAGCCTTCATAAATAGAACGAGGGTTATGGACTAAGTACAAAAAAAGGTTTTATTTATTTACCATACGTCTAGTTTATTTATATTTTTATTTATTTACCATACCTTTTGAGTAATTATAAAAAGACGTTTTATTTATTTACCATACCTCCACTTTACTTATATTTTTATTTGTTTACACCCTTGCATGTATATAAGGTGACTTATGGAGTAAATATAAAAAATGTTTTATTTATTTACCATACTTCTCATTTATTTATATTTTTAGTAATTTACCATACCATTTTTATAAATATGGTATTTGGCCCATAGGATTCACTTAAATAAAACCTATTCTTGAAAATGGGCGAATGGAAGGTTGTAACTCCTAATTTCAAGGGCTAAATTTACCTATTTTACCCTCTCCCTTAAAATAAGGTGGGCTATTTGAGGTGATTTGTAAAAATGTACTATGATACAAAATATTCGCCCACTAAAAATTTAAAACCCCTTAATTTCGCCAAAGGGCGAACATTCGCCCCTAAAATTTTCTATGGAAATGGTTATCTGACTTGATCCAAACCATCATCAATTCCAATATTTTCAAGAACAATATTGAAGATTATATGTTACTGTTGAGCCCCAGAACTACCTCTCTTCTACATACTTTTCTAAACCTTTTGTCTTCCATTTTCCCACATTACTGCTTCATAAGCTATCAAAGATTGTTACATATTGATTCTAGGAGTGCATTTAAGTAGTTTTCAAACTATATTCTTGTGTGTGCTATTTGATTTAGATTTTGTTCATTAGCTACGGAATGTAACCGCTTTCCGCAGCTAACTCGCAATTCCGCAGCTGTTTTTATTGTTTTGTAGGTTACAGGTGTTGGCAGGAGAAACGAGGCACATGGGTAGTTCAGAAATCATCCATACATGGACAAGGTCCTATCTGTTTATCCGAATTCGTGAAGAAAGGAATCAGTCAAAGGATGGTCAACAAAAGAGTCCTACGTCAATCAAACTCTGTTCCAACACGTGAAAAAGTCCGAAATCGTTCATGGGTTCATGGATCCACTTTTGCCATCTGCAGGCCATCTCCATGATGCAATCTAACAGCCACCTTTCGTAGATTTAATGTTTATGGCATCCAAAAGGCTAAGCTACCGAATTATGTCTTGTTCATGTGTCCTCTATTGAAGATTTTTCTCCAAAAGACAGTTATCCATTTCTCCTCTAAGTATAAGCGTTTGCAACGCAAGTAGTTAGTCTTGATATTGTTGTTTTAGCATTAGCTTTGCTGTTGTAATGAGAAGACATATTCTCTATTTTGCAATACAAAAACTTTGTTTTCTTATGACTGTTTAAAGCGTGATTTTGACGTGACAGCATATTAAGCCAAGGCTATGCAGAGGGCCCCCGTTGGCTAAGGTTTTGCTTTTTGTTTTTGTATAGTTTTTCATGCATGTTTTCTTTTATCTCCACTGTATATTTCTCATGATTTGTTTATGGTATTAATCATTTTATTCCTGTACATGTTTTCACAGCATTGTTTCAGCATTGTTATATTTTTGACTAACAACTGATCAGTGCATTTCAGGATAGGTTATGCTAGAGCTTTTTAATATAGTTTTTGCGTTAAGTAGTGGTATGAGACTTGATTTCTTTGCTGTGCTTTAGCTTTTAATTCCAGTTGTCATGCTTGAGATTTGTTTACTGCTTTTAGCTAGTTTAGATATCAATTTCTTCATGCTACATGACGTTATCTCTGGTGCCTTTAGCTTAACCCCCTTTTAAAAGTTAATTGGCGAGCTATTGGATTGTAGGTGAAGTAATTTGATTTTGCTTTCATTAATTTGCAAGTAGCTAGTTTAGATATCAGTTCTTCATGCTACATGACGTTATCTCCGGTGCCTTTAGCTTAACCCCCTTTTAGAAGTTAATTGGCGAGCTATCGGATTGTAGGTGAAGTAATTTAATTTTTCTTTCATTAATTTGCAAGAAGCTATTTTAGATATTAGTTCTTTATGCTACATGACATTATCTCCGATGCCTTTAGCTTAACCCCCTTTTAGAAGTTAATTGGAAAGTTATCGGATTGTAGGTGAAGTAATTGATTTTGCTTTCATTAATCTGCAAGTAGATAGTTTAAATGTCGCTCTTTCATGCCATATGACATTATTTCCGGTGTCTTTAGCTTAACCCCATTTTAGAAGTTAATTGATGAAATATCAGAATTATGGGTGAAATCAATGACTAGTTTCCATCTTCTTTATTTTTGGTTTTGAGTGCAATAATTTAGATTTTATTTCTGTAATTAGATGGAAAGTAGAGACAGTAACCTCATGTTCAGTACTTCATCTTTTGCTTGATTTAAGTAGCTGCATGTTTACACTTTTGCTCAAAGTTCTGATTTTATAAATAGCATGTTTTGAGATCTTTGAAGTGCTAAGTTTGGAAATTACCATAAGAGGCATAAACCTTGTCTTAAATTCTACATCCATACTTGAACTTTAAAAGTATTCTTAAGACCTTAGAATAGGATTTCCATTTGCATTAGACACTTTAGGAGACCAACAAAAACAAAACCCCCAAAAACAAGATAAAAACTGAAAACAATAAAGTAAGAAAGAGGTTTTCTTGCACATACAGTGCGCCACACTTCATTAGTTTACGACTCCCAGATTGATAATTAATGCAGCAATTTAGGATACACTAAATTGACGAAACATTTTGGCGCCATTGTCGGGGAAGTGTAACTAGATAGCCTATCTCTTACATTCAAAAAAAAAAAGAAGGAAAAATTGATAACTTGTTGAAGTATGCTCTCCTCTTGCACCTAGTGTGATCTGGAGGATCAGAAAAGAGAGTATTAGTTTAATAATTTCTTGAGTATGCTCTCTTATTGCACCTACTGTGATACGGAAGATAAAAAAAAAGGATTATTAGCCCGATTAAAAAAAATTCATTAATAAAATTAAAAAAATGACATGCATAGAGTAAGAGATTCTAGGGGAAGGTTTATAGCTAGGGCCAAAAGTTCGATTTTTACAACTCCAACTACTTCAATACATAGACAAGATACACCTCCATCCCAAACTCATACTCCCAACCTTAGGATTCCTGGAATTCAAGGAGCAACAACTGAATTAGAAGATTCTCTTGCACTATCTACTAAATCTGACCTAGGAGAAGAACCCTTCTTCACCTTTGTAGGTGAACATATTGTAGTAAAAGAAGTAGAGTCACCCAGAGAAGAAGAAGAGGTAGAGACTCTCTCTCATCAGCCATTAATAGAAGAACTAGAAGACCCTCAGGAAACTATCATGGCAGAAGAAGTGTTAGATGGAGAATTTCCACTATTTGGAGGAGGGGGTAGAGGTAGAGGTAGAGGAAATAATGGAGGTGGTGGTAGAGGTAACAATGGAGGTGGTAGAGGTAATGATGGGGGAAATAGGGGAGGAGATAACTCATTTGGATTCCCTATAGTTGATGAGGAAACCCATACAACAATGAAAAACATTTCACCATCTGTCCTCCCAAACTTTTATGGATTGCGAAGTGAGGATCCTGAGACATTTCTATTTGAGTTTGAAGTCTTATGCCGAACCTATGACTATCTAGAAGACTCTCAAAAACTAAAATTGTTTCCTTCAACATTAAAAGGGGCTGCTTTGAAATGGTTCATGGTATTAGTCACTCAATCTATTAGGACTTGGAATGATATGAAGCAAACATTTTTGGATAGATGTCTAGATTATTATATGCCCACTAATCATATGGATGAGGTATTCAAAATGATGTAAAAAGAAGATGAGAACTTGGAGGATTTACTTGAAAGATTTCAATACAACTTAAAGAGAGTGAAAATGAGAAATTTAGATGAGGAAACCTTGAAAGCCCTTCTATTGAAAGCCATTAGAGATGAATGGATAGATATTTTAAACATGATGGGGAAGGGAGACATTTTTCAACTTCCACTACATGACATAGCATAACTATGTGTCCATCTCTCAAGGGGAAAATCTAAAACTTGAAAAGGGCCTAGAGATCCTTCTCTTATTAGAGCAAACAAATCTGCAACTGGATCAGTAAGTAGTGTAGAGATTGGCAATATGCTTGATGAATTTAAAACTGACATTTTAAGGAGCCTTAGTGAACAGCTAGACACCCTTAAAATTCAAAACAAGCAGAAAACAAAATTAGATGCCTTAGTCATCTTTTACCAAAAATGTAGAAAGAAACATGCTCTAAGGGAATGTCCCTTAGATGCAAAAGTTGTAGAAACATGTATGATTTTCTCATAAAGTATGAGAACAAGGATTGTCCTTCAATCCTAGGACTCAAAGCTGTCTTTCAAGAGGACCCAAATTCAGTAGAATCTCTTTGTTTTGTTTCAAAGAGACCTTGGCAAGGGCAACAAAATCAAGGATTTAACAATCCTATGAAGTTTCATCCCCCACCAAATTGGAATCCTGGGCAACAACCTTGGCCCCAAACTCAAAATTAGTATCATTCTCAATCATGGGCACAAGGGGTACAAAATCCGTATGGGAGATTTGCTCAGTTTTATCAATATCCTCCATCTTTTCAAGGCTATTCTATCCCACAAAATCAACAACAAAATCTACAACTTCCAAATCAAAGCCCACAACTTTCATTGTCATTTCCACAACAACAATCTTCTCAACAAAATCAAAATCATCAACTCTTACTTCCGTTTCAACAAAAGCCAAATCAACTACCAGCCCAGCCATTACCAAATCCCAACAAAAAAAACCCTCAGAATGCTTACATGGTAGGAGGACAACAATTTCCTACCTACATGATTGTTCCATTAGATCTTAATGATGTTCAACTTAGATCTGGTAGGATTTTAGAAAGGGAAAAACCTTCTATAGATGTTTTTGAGGAGGATTGTCTTAAAGTCAATAAAAGTTTTGAAGAAGCATCCCTTCAAAACCCAACCATTCAAATAGAAAAACAAAAAGAATCAACCGCCACAACTCCTATAGTTGAGCAACCTGTATCTACATCCACACCTCCTTTTCCTGAAAGATTGCAAATTGACAAGGGGGTGGAAAAACAAATCTTATTGCCTAACTATGTTTTCCTAAATGAATTAAAGAATGTCTGTATCAAGATTCCCTCGCTACAAGCCATTAGAGAGATTCCTATTCTAGCAAAAATAATAAAGGAGTTGAGTATCAAAAGACCAGGTAGGAAACCAAGAGACACAAAAAGAATCTACCTAGTAGGAAAAATAGTAGATATCATGATGGGAAAGATTACCATGCAAAAATATGTGGATCTAGGTAGTCCAATTGTCAAGACTCACATAAATGGGATAGAAATTCCAAATACATTGATTGACTTAGGGGTTGCTATAAACATTATGAGTATACATACTATGGAACAACTTAAACTTCCTAATCTTCTTTTTACACCTACCTTACTGCAACTTGCAGATAGATCAATAATCAAACCAGATGGTGTACTAGAAGATATTTCAGTCTCCTTAGATTGTTGGGAATATCCAGTAGATTTCATGATTTTGACTCCCAAGAGTAATCTAGGAGGGCACCCACTCATCTTAGGAAGACCTTGGCTAGCCACAGCTGATGCTTTTATTAGTTGTAGATCTGAGGACATGTACATTTCTGATGGTAGTTCAACAAAGAAATTCACTTTGTATCCTCCTACAAAAGCCATTACAGAAGCAGGAGACAATGAATGGGTTGATGATGAAGATACTATACAACCTGTCTTTACTCTCTCTGAAGTTAGTGAAGATAGTAAAATCTTGAATACATTAGAAAATTTTGAAACACCTTCAGAATATGACCACACACAATTTTAGTTAGATCCTGATATTGAATATTTGTCATCAAGGCAAATGTCTCTCTACTCCATGGAAGAGTTTCGTAGTTCTGCAGTTGAAATTTTTCGAGGTAAAACGTTGAATATTAACAAAAATTTGGAAAAGTTACAACAAGAAGAGCTAACCAAAATTTTCCAAAAACATTCTACTACATTTGCATGGAAGTATACTAATATGAAAGGTATTGATCCTAAGACTTGCATCTATCATATCTATATTGAGGAAAACAGTAGACCAATCAAACAACCTCAGAGAAGGATGAATCCAAATCTTAGGGAGATTGTGAAAGAAGAGCTCCAAAAACTACTCAATGTGAACTTCATTTACCCAATTTCAGATAGCCGATGGGTTTCTCCCTTCGTTATAGTACCCAAAAAGAATGGTAAATGGAGGGTGTGCATTGATTACAGGGAATTGAATAAAGCAACTTTGAAGGATCAGTTTCCTTTGCCCTTTATTGATCAAGTATTAGATACATTAGCAGGCAAAAAGTACTTTTCATTTATGGATGGTTTTAGTGGTTATAATCAAATTCCGGTAGCACCTAAAGGTCAGAATAAAACCACATTTACTTGTCCATGGGGAAATTTTGCCTACCGAGTGCTTCCTTTTGGATTATACAATGCACCCGCAAAATTCCAAAGCGCAGTACTATGAATTTTTCCTGATCTAATCCATGATTGTGTAGATGTGTATATGGATGATTTTATAGTCTATGGTAATACATTTGAAGAAGCCTTAGAAAATTTGGAAAAAGTCCTTATAAGATGTAAAGAAACAAACCTTTCGTTAAGCCATGAAAAATGCTTTATAATGTTTACTGAAGGCATTGTTTTGGGACATCATATTTCAAGGGATGGGATTAAAGTTGGTAAATCAAAAGTTGATGTCATCTACAAGTTACCTATTCCAAATTGTCAAAAAGATGTTAGAAGTTTTCTAGGATTTACTAGTTATTATAGAAGATTTATAGAAAACTTTGCCAAAATAGCATCTCCACTCTTCAAATTTCTTACAAAAGACTGCGAATTCAAATGGAGTCCTGATTGCCAATCAACATTTGAAGCTTTGAAAACAAGAATATCTGAAGCGCCTACCTTGAGAGGACCAAATTGGAAACTTCCTTTCCATATTTCTACAGATGCTTCAGATACAACCCTAGGAGCTGTGTTGGGACAAAAAGACTTGGTTCCTTATGCCATTTACTATACCAGTAAAAATTTGACTCCCCCTGAGTTGAATTATATTGTGACTGAAAAAGAGTTTTTGGCTGTTGTTCATGCAATTAATAAGTTCAGACACTATATAGCAGGCTATGAAACTTTTATTCATATTGATCATTCTGCAATTAGATATCTAATGAACAAACTTGTTACTAATGGCAGAGTTACAAGGTGGCTCCTACTTTTGCAGGAATTCAATATTACTGTGTTAGATAGACCAGGGAAACAAAACACAGTAGCTGATTTCTTGTCTAGGATTCAAAATATTAAAGAAGATTCTCCTGTAGAGGATAACTATCCTGATGAATACTTATTTGAAATAACTACTAAGACTCCTTGTTTTGCAAATATGGCTAACTATTTGGTTACAGGGAAACTACCTCCACATTTATTTCCTAGTGAAAGAAGAAAGATTATTCAGGAGAGTTCAAGATATTCATGGATTTCTAACAAATTGTTTAAAACAGGGCCAGACTTTGTGATCAGAAGATGTGTTAGGGAAGATGAAATGCCTAATATTCTCAAAGCATGTCATGATGAACCGTGCAGTGGACACTTTGTTGACAAGAGGACAACCTATAAAATCCTTTCTTTAGGATATTATTGGTCATCCCTCTTCAAAGATGCAAAACAATATGTCAAAAGGTGTGACAGCTACCAAAGGGTAGGGAAACCTAACCCCAAATGAGATGCCATTATAACCTCAGGTACTCATCGAACCCTTTGAAAAATGGGCTTTAGACTTTATTGGACCTATTAAACCTCCATCTAAATAGAAAAAGTATATATTGGTATGTATTGATTATGTCACTAGATCGGTAGAAGCCAAAGCATTATTTTCTGCTACTGAAAATTCAGTTGTTAGTTTTCTTTATGAGGATATTATTACTCGCTTTGGTGTTCCAAGAGAAATTGTGACAGATCACGGAGGTCAATTCACATCTAGACTGATGGAGAAGCTGATGGAAGAGTACCAGGTCAAGCACAGAAAATCCACTCCTTACCATCCGCAAGAAGGTCAAGTCGAGTCCACAAACAAAGTAATTGAAGGCATCATTACCAAGATTGTTCATCTACACAGAAGAGATTGGGCAGAAAGGCTTCCTGAAGCCTTATGGGCCTACAGAACCACATGGAGGAACACAACAGGACATTCTCCCTATGAACTTGTTTATGGGAAGGAAGTTCTGGTCCCCATTGAGTTCCAAGTTAAGACCTTCAAGATGGTACTTCAATTGGGAATGGGTCTATCAGAAGCCCAAAAGCATAGAATGGAATAGTTGAATGAGCTATCTGATATCAGACAAGAAGCAATTTTAAGAACTGATCTAGTTCAACATCAAAGAGCTAAGTGGCATGACAAATACAACAAGGACAAAAAGTTTCAAGAATGAGATTGGGCATTGCTATTTGATTCCAATTTCAAAGATCTTCACGGTAAATTTCAGACTCATTGGCTTGAGCCATATGAGATTGAAAAAGTTTTTAGCAATGGGGTAGTAAGAATCAAAACAATTGATGAGTAACAAACTCCTCTCATTATGAATGATCACAGATTGAAGATCTATCATAAGGCACTCTCAAAGGAGGAGTTTATCAAAATATTTCAAGATAAGTCTGCAATGAGGCTGGGGAAGAAGAATGCTTCTTCTCCACCAGTCTAGTCTTTGTTCTTTTCATTATCATCTAAAAAAAATAAAAATAAAAAATGTATAAGCCTGAAAACCAATCATTGATTGGCAGTCTTATACAAAAAATACAGGGCGAAAATAAGAAGCTTCTGATGCCCTATATTTTCCAAAAAAAATCTCTTTCATTTCACTCATAGTTGTTTCATTTCATGTCACTTCATTTCATTCCACCACGCCACCACATTCCACCAATAAAATTTCTTTCATTTTATCTTCATGTTCACCTTTCCATATATCATTCATTCAGTCATTATTCATTTCCATCCATCTCCATTCACTTCGCAAAGTCATGTGTTAATTCACTATGTCAGTTTCCTCAACTGAACCCTGATTCCACAGCTAAATACTAATTCTGCAGCTGATTGTTGATTCTGCAGCTAATCCTATATTACTCTGCAGTGACAGTAAAGTGATTAGTCAAATAATGATGAAAGTCAATTGCAAGTATGGAAGAGGAAAATCTTTTGAAGATGTCAGCACCTAAAAGCACCTACAAGAGGCAGCCAATCAAAAGTTAGCGAATGGAAGTGGTAAGATTCTAAGGTATGAGCAAAATCATTTTCAAATAGAACTTTAAATACATAATCTGTATAGTTCATAAAATCACAAAATCCATAATGTGTAATGATTGTTTTCATAACTGCCTTAACTCCTCCATGACCTCTGCATAACTCCACTATAACCCCCGCATCAACTTCCAACGGCCTCATAATCCTCTTCCAAATTTAACTCGTACTCAGTTGTACGTCCATATTACACCTGTTGAACCGACTAATCATGAAGACGTAAGCCAATTGACCATGGCACTCCTCCTCTAATGCTCCACTCCGTAGCCATTTTATGAATTCACCAACGTCCACTCTGCAACCTTTTATTTCAAATTCTGTTTAGTTTCGCCTGTCTCACTCTGTCTCCATACTTCCACACCGAGTTTACATTTGCCAATTCAGGGTTTGTTTACACAGGCCTCTGCTCCATGAACCTATTCTCATTACATGCTCCATATTCTTTCACCATTGGTTTCTTCGTAGCCCTTTTTCCATTCTCCGCTCAAATCATTGTTCTACCGAGTCCGTGAAACCATCATTAACAGAGGTATTTTCGAAGCAAGGAGGAGGAATGGGTCTTCTGGTAAGAACAAAGATGGATGGAGCCAAATTTATGGAGGGTTATCCACAACTAAAAAGCACGTTAAGAAAAGCAAGGTGGCTACAGTTTATTCAGAAATTCAAGGGTCATAATAAAGAAGTCACAAAGAAGTTTACAAGGTCCTTCAACGGTATGGAAGTGGAGAATGGGGATATCAAATTCCTGGTAACAGAGGCATCCATTGCAGCAACAACAGAACTACCACAGGAAGGAGAACAATGGTTCAAAAATAAGGACTTCGAGGAAAAGGCCTGGAGGATCATTTTACGTAACTTAGGTATGGATATATCCGTTTTTAAACGAGGCATTCCTGTTTCAGCCCTAAAAGAAAAATGGACTAGTTTGTTGTTGATAATTCAAAAATTCATTACGTGTGAAGGAAGGTATGGGTCTATGTACATGTACCACATAAGGTTATTAATGAATTTTCTGGAGAGTCAAACCATCAATCTCCCTTATTTCTTGTTGGGTAGCTTGAAAATGATGTCTACCATTGTTCAAAAGAATCTGGATGATGTAAAGCCTCATCTTCATCATCGCGCCCTTGTTAAAATTTTGGTTGAAAATCAATTGAAAGAGAAAGGGGATACATGGGATCAATTCCTAATTAGGAATTTCTTCCAGGACCCACCTGAAATACCTGAGGGTGGCTCAACAAGAAAAATTAGGAGAAGAAGAAAAAATGTAAACATTCAAGATACTCCTACTAGGATAACTAAGGAAACCAGTAAAGAAGAAATGTTGTCTGAAACTTTGACTGAGATTAGAAAAAAAGTAAAATAAAAAGGGAAGAGAAATGCTGAAGATATTTATCAGACCCCAGAACCTTCTTCAGAGGAAGAACAGGTACTTTCTGAGAGGCTAATTTACCTTAAAGAATAGTTAGCTAAGGCAAAAGAAAAAGGAAAGGAGAAACAGAGTATACAAAAGGGAGATACTAGCTCACAGAGTTTAAGAAGGAGCTCAAGACTTAAAGGCAAGTTGAAGAAAATGTAAATCAAAGGAGCCCAATTCATTGTCCTAGGAGGGGAAACAGCAGAAAAGTCACTAGAAATCACCCTTCCTGACTATGGTCCACAACAGTCTCCTTCTCCTCAACTACATTTTGAAATTAGTCCAAGGAAGACCACACCAAAGATTGATCAAACTTAGCAACAGATGTATGATTTTATTGAATCATTGGAAAAGACTACAACAGAATAGGGCACTTCATCTAATCAGCCTGGTACAGCTCAAGAAATTTTGATCCAATAATTAAAACAAGAGGTTTTTGAACTAGAAGTCCTTAATAGACATATCAAAAGGGAAAATGAGACATTGAAAGAGCAAAACAAATTGGACAAAAACATCCATGACAACACCATGCTTCATTTAGGATTGTGGCACAAGAAAAATAGGAAATTGAAGATGAAGAACAAAAAGTTGAGTAGATCCCTTATCAATCTCAAGTACAGGTACCTTATGATGAAGCCCAGGATGACAATGACACCAAGGAAGAAGAAGAAAATGTTAGATGTATTAGCAGAAGTCTCAGAGTAGATGAATTGAACGAAGGATGGTCACATTTTTGGTTGCATGAGGACATGCAACATCTTCACAGTGGGGGTATGTTGAGCCCCATAACTACCTCTCTTCTACATACTTTTCTAAACCTTTTGTCTTCCATTTTCCCACATCAGTGTCTCATAAACTATCAAAGATTGTTACATATTGATTCTAGGAGTGCATTTAAATGGTTTTAAAACTATATTCTTGTGTGTGCTATTTGATTTAGATTTTGTTCATGAGCTACGGAATGTAGCCACTTTCCACAGCTAACTCGCAATTCCGCAGTTGTTTTTATTGTTCTGTAGGTTACAGGTGTCGGCAGGAGAAACAAGGAACATGGGCAGTTCAGAAATCATCCATACATGGACAAGGTCCTATCTGTTTAGCCGAATTTGTGAAGAAAGGCATCGGTCAAAGGATGGTCAACAAAAGAGTCCTATGTCAATCAGACTCTGTTCTAGCACATGAAAAAGTCCGAAACCATTCTTGCGTTCATGGATCCACTTTTTCCATCTGCAAGCCATCTCCATGACGCAATCTAACACCCACCTTTCGTAGATTTAATTTTTATGGAAACCAAAAGGCTAAACTGTCGGATTATGTCCTATTCACGTGTCCTCTACTGAAGATTTTTCTCCAAAAGACAGTTATCCATTTCTCCTATAATTATAAGCATTTGCAACGCAAGTAGTTATTCTTGATGTTGTTGTTTTAGTGTTAGCTTTGCTGTTGTAACGAGAAGACATATTCTCTGTTTTGCAATACAAAAACTCTGTTTTCTTATGACTGTTTAAAGCGTGATTTTGAGGTGACGGCGTATTAAGCCAAGGTTGTGCAGAGGGCCCCTGCTGACTAAGGTTTTTTTTTGTATAGTTTTTCATGCATGTTTTCTTTTATTTCAATTGTATATTTCTCATGATTTGTTTATGGAGTTAATCATTTTATTCCTGTACATGTTTTTGCAGCATTGTTATATTTTTCACTAACAACTGATCAGTGCATTTCAGGATAGGTTATGCTCAAGATTTTTAATATAGTTTTTGCATTAAGTAGTGATATGAGACTTGCTTCCTCTACTGTGCTTTAGCTTTTAATTCCAGTTGTCATGCTTGAGATTTGTTTACTGCTTTTAGCTAGTTTAGATATCAATTTCTTCGTGCTACATGAAATTATCTCTGGTGCCTTTAGCTTAACCCCATTTTAGAAGTTAATTGGCGAGCTATCGGATTGTAGGTGAAGTAATTTGATTTTGTTTTCATTAATTTGCAAGTGGCTAGTTTAGATATCAGTTCTTCATGCTACATGACGTTATCTCTGGTGCCTTTAGCTTAACCCACTTTCAAAAGTTAATTGGCGAGCTATCAGATTGTAGGTGAAGTAATTTGATTTTTCTTTCATTAGTTTGCAAGTAGCTAGTTTAGATATCAGTTCTTTATGCTACATGACGTTATCACTGGTGCTTTTAGCTTAACCCCCTTTTAGAAGTTAATTGGATAGCTATCAGATTGTAGGTGAAGTAATTGATTTTGCTTTCATTAATCTGCAAGTAGATAGTTTAAATGTCACTCTTTCATGCCATATGACATTATTTCCGGTGTCTTTAGCTTAACCCCATTTTAGAAGTTAATTGACGAAATATCGGAATTATGGGTGAAATCAGTGACTAGTTTCCAACTTCTTTATTTTTGGTTTTGAGTGCAGTAGTTTAGATTTTATTTCTGTAATTAGATGGACAGTAGAGACAATAACCTCATGTTCAGTACTTCATCTTTTGCTTGATTTAAATAGCTGCATGTTTACACTTTTGCTCAAAGTTCTGATTTTATAAATAACATGTTTTGAGATCTTTGAAGTGCTAAGTTTGGAAATTACCATAAGAGGCATAAACCTTGTCTTAACTTCTACATCCATACTTGACCTTTAAAAGTATTCTTAAGACCTTAGAATAGGATTTCCATTGGCATTAGACACTTTAGGAGACCAACAAGAACAAAACCCCCAAAAACAAGATAAAAACTGAAAACAATAAAGTAAGAAAGAGGTTTTCTTGCACATACAGTGCGCCACACTTCATCAATTTACGATTCCCGGATTGATAATTAATGTAGCAATTTAGGACACACTAAATTGACTAAACAGTTACGAGGCATCTCCGAGCTACAACCTAGGAGAGTTTCCTAGAGTGATAATAGGTATTGAAGTAAAACAAATGTTTCCTGTTATGCAACATCTTGGTTACCGGATAAAACCAAATTGTTACAGAAACTTCGATTGGCAATGGCTGGTTGATCATTTCTTCAAGAGGGTTGTTGGATGGGAATTCTATTATCTGTCTTTGGGGGGGCCTGTGATTCTCACATGGGTTGTGCTCACTCAACTTGGGGTATACTGTGCTTATTTATGTCAGATTCCAATGGCTATACTAAAAAGCATCAACTGTATCATTGCTAACTTCATATGGTTGAGTTGTAATGATAGCCATAAAATTCACTTGGCCAAAATGACTCATATTACCCGACCAAGAAATAAGGGGGGATGGGGCATTATGGATCTGAATCTCTTTGGTATGTCACTTCGGGTGAAATCAATTTGGTGTGCCATTTTTGGCTCTATCTTATGGAGTATGGTGATCAAACAGAAGCATATGAAAAATCGCGATTTCATATATTGGTTCCGCAGTCAAAGCATTGGTTTACCAAGTGGATTGGCCATTTGGAATAGCATGCACAAGGTGTCTTGTATTTTCTTACAACATTTGGTTTGGAGCATGGGATCGGGGCATTCCATAGTCATTGGAATGGACAAGTTTCTTGGTGTTGGTCAGGATTGTTGTCTCCCTGACAATTTTTTGCATTTTCTATATGATAATAGTATTTTCTTATTGAACCAACTGATCAGTTATTGGAAGGATAGATATCCCATTTGGAAAATCACAAATGAACTGGGGATGGCTGATAACCTGGCACTGGAATGGAAACATGTTTGTGAGGCTCTTAAAGCTTTGGGAAAATGATGAGAAGATCAACGTGATAAAATGGTATGGACAGGGAAAATGAAGGATGACAACATATGTGTTGCTGATGTTTATGCTATTTTGTGCGACGACAATGATATCAATAGGGAGGATCCCATCCTCAAGGCTCTCTGGAGTAAACATATTCCTATTAAAATTATCTTTTTTGCATGGCTGGTATATCAGAACAAGAACCTTACCTGGGAGAATCTTCAAAGGCGAAATTGGCATGGCCCCAGTTATTGTACTAAGTGCAAAAAAGATGTGGAGGACAATGAACATATATTTCTCAAATGCCAAAAGGTGCAACAAGTATGGAAAAAATTAGCAAAATATTTTGGATTTACATATATATTTCACC
The DNA here is from genome assembly GCA_000404065.3 of Pinus taeda. NCBI lineage: Eukaryota > Viridiplantae > Streptophyta > Pinopsida > Pinales > Pinaceae > Pinus > Pinus taeda. The sequence continues at coordinate 76,383 of APFE031740955.1, read as the reverse complement.
ACAATATTGCAGATTGTATGGGGTGGTGGAGTAAACAGAAAAAAACCTGGTTGGCCATCCCTCTGTTTCTTTTCTGGTCCATTTGGAAATGGAGAAATATGTATATTTTTTAGAACAGGTCGGAGGACTTTGAGTTGATGCATGAAAAAATTATTTCTTTACATGATTTATGTCCTTCACAAGATGGTATCCAAAAATATAAGGTTGATAAGAGCCATGGTCCCCATAAGGAACTTTCGTTTGCTTGCTTTGATGGTGCTGCTCAAAATAGCATATGTGGTTGCGGTTTTTGGATAAACATATCAAAAGATTTACAACATAAGGCTCATTGGAACGCTGGCCTAGGTACAAACAACAAGGCCAAGGCTATGGCATTATGGGGAATGTTGTGGTTATTAAATTTCCTTAGTATTCCGGAGATCCATATATATGGGGACTCGAAGATCATCTTGGATCATGTCAAAGGGAAGGCACAAATTAAAAAAAGAGAATTGCATGGCTGGTTAAGGAGAATACAAGGTCTTTGGAATCAACTGGGGCAACCCACAATCTGCCTTATTGGAAGAGAATATAATCAGATTGCCGATGAGCTATCAAAAAATGGTCTTCATGGTCCAATGGGTGAAGTGCAAAAGGATATTATTATGGAGGACAAGAGGATCGGCTCAATGGAATATACATTTCCTGGATAACACTGTATATGATATTTTCCTTTTTTTGTATAACAGGTTTTGTTTTTTTTTATGCAACAGGTATTGACATATGGTGGAAACACAAAACATTATATATTATCCCCGAAATGGATCGATATGGTTTTTATATCAGCTTACAATGGAAGTTAGCTGTTTCGAAATAACTTTTTTCATATATGTTTATTACTTCCATGTAGTATTTATTAGTTCCTCCATTAAGACTATATGACTATCCATGGTTTTATATGTGGTATCGGTTATTTTACCCTTCTCATAGGCATAAATAGGTTATCTCCTGGTGTTTATGTGAAATATTATGTACATAATCCATATGATTAATATATAGCTTTTTTTCATGCTAAAAAAAATAAGTCCTCGACACATATCTCCCTTATCTTAATCTAAACTACCATATTTATTCATAGATCATATAACTGTCAAAAACAATACCCCAGAACATAATGGGGATGAAATACTAATTCCCAGAACATCACATTCCTCCACTCCTCCTAAAGTAAATACAAGTTCTTACCATTGTGTATTCCTCTGCATCCCAGTTACACAGTGTAGTATACTTCTCTTTGGCTGCCAACCTTGTTGTAGCAACTTCCCTGGTCTCTGAGATATCTGAACAAGACAGAGAGTGGTTAACTTGGATATATTTACAAATAGAAATAGGTTAGAAACAAGGGGGATTAAGCTCGCAATGATTCAGACGATTGCAGTTCGGGTATTTGGGTCACCGGCACCAAAGGTCCATGCATCGTGGTGGTTACCCAGCAAAACATACCTGCTTATCACTAAATATATTTTTCCTTATATAAATAGCTAGATTTATTTAGTGAAGACTTGCACCAAATAATCAGGAGTTAGATGATATTAACCATCGCTTCAGCATTAAAATACGCTCCATGAATTGACATGAATTGATCCACTCATGAAGTCAAAGTCCCAAAAGGTGATCTATACCTGTTAGGCTCCTCCGAACACATCTCGAATTTTGGCAATGGTATGATTTGACTGTAATTGCAATCCTTTGTTGATATTGGAATCGATGGAATCATAGGCAGTTTAGTCATGGGATCATCTACTGATAAGTGTTCTGAACCATGCACACTAGGCGAACTAGGCGTTAGAGGATACCAATTTCCTAAAAAATAGAACCTCGTTGAACTCCATATGGAGGCAACCATCTAGAACCTTGATAGTATCCTTGTGTTATGTTCCCTCCAAAGTCTTGAGAAACATAGTATAAAAGCACTCCAACTGCTCCAGCTCCGACAACAATCTCTATGATATCTCCTCCGAAAATTTTTCCATATTTTGCGATAACAGTGGCACCTTTAGCATCCAATCCCATGTGCTTGAGAGTAGTGTATTCCTCTTATGTACCATAGTTGAAAAACACCACTTCTGCAGAAATGTTTGTAGATGGACATTGAACGAATGGGTTTGTACAAAGAACACCATCTCATTTTCTTAACACACTTGCAATCCATTCAGATATTATAACATTATACTACCCCAACAAACCCTTGCAAAGTGATTTGTAAAATAGTTTTGAACCAAACATTTAAATTACTACCTCTGGGCCATTTGGGCCCGCATGGATACACTTGCCTCACCGCTCTATTTTCCACAACATGCAATGATTCCACTTGCTTCGCCACTCTATTTTCTATAACATGCCATGAAATACGTGGATGAAGCCATATGAATTTGTGGCATGCTAATATGATTTTATATGCCTCACCGCTCAATTTTCCACAACATGCGATGAGTCCACTCGCCTTGCCTCTCTATTTTCCATAACATGCCATGAAATACGTGGATGAAGCCATATGAAGTTGTGGCATGCTAATATGATTTTATATGGGGTAGTTATTTGTCAACAAAGTTAGTAGGGAAAATAAAAAATTGTATTTTGGAGCTTTTTGGCTTCAACGACTGCTCCATAAACTTCTGGATCGACTACCCCTGCTACCTTGGCTTCTACCCATTGCAGCTAGGAAGAGCACAACACTGGAAGTGATCAAAACAACACCATGCAGCTAGGAAGAGCACGGCACTAGGAAGTGATCAACATGGCACCAGGAAGTGATCCAAGGCAGTGGGCATAGAGGGGAAGCAAAATTGACAAAAGAGTAGGTGAAGCTCCACACAATGGGAGTCTCCATGGTAGATTATTTGACTTGGTTCCCAGAACTGCAATCTCAAACCACTCATTTTAAAGACGCCTCCTCAGGCCATTTGAAATATGTCTTTTATCACCCATTTGAAAGACGAAACCTTTGTTAAATTCCAGCGTGGCTCATAAATGAACACAATAAAATGATGCAAACCTTTTCTAGCAAAAGCAAGGGCTGAACTCCCTCAGTTATTCAGAGAGAGTCCGTGTGTCCTGTCTTTCCAAGGAATCTGCATACAAATAGGTTTGATTCAAACATTAGTGGGAGTGTCCTCTCTTGAAGCTTCAACCAATAAACAAAGACGAAGAAGCAAGTGGTCCAGGTGAAGCTTCAACTGATAGAGAAAGAGGAAGAAGTAGTTGGTCCAGGTAAAGATGATCGAGATGACTAACCGACGGCGTGAGCTACAAGTGTGACACTTGTGATAGGTCATTGAATGATCTCGACGACGCTTGCGCGAAAATGCATACAACTTTGTGTGTGAGTGCAACAGATGTTTACATAGTGGAAACAACTTGTACACATGAAGGCGGACCTTGTGCATGGCCAGAACATGACTGCAAGCATGACATTTTGACCAACATGCAAAAAGATGTCCGATGAACGGTCAAGCAAGGAGGGTGCAAAGACTCAACATGGGCTCACAGGATGAGCCCAAGTGCTTGCAAACATCAAGGAAAAACCCAAGGAAGGTTATGAAATTAAATGCAGGCCAAACTTTTGGAGGGTGTTGCAACCATTACAACACTTGGCGAAATACTAGTTGAACTCCAGATTCTCTGTTTTGGTCCATTGTTAGCACAGGGCCTTGGTCTTTCAAGAAGTATTGAATCGCTGCACAGGTTAATTCAGCTTCCTCACTTACCCCATGGATAGACATGCTCCACCTTTTGCCAACTCAGTTAAACACAACAGCAAGTTTCAGCTTGATCATAGTGTTTCGAAATCAAGAAGGGTAGTTTGGCTTGTGAGTTAAAAAAATTCAGAGTATAAGTTTTCATCTTTGGTGTTGCTCCGGCGGAGTCACGGAGGAACACACACATTTCTCCACTTCAAGTGAGCCTCGTCAGTACCCCAATGGAGTTGCACGCTTCACCTCTTTACACAGGAATCCTTTCTCTTCTTTCGCCTTTGTATTTTTTTAAGAGGATTGTGCATAGGCACTTATTTATTTTTCAAGCAGAAGATGGATCCCAACTTATTAAGAGAAGAAGAGGTTGTTCCTTCAGAGAAGCATGTAAGACCTCTGACATAGGTTTGCTCATTTAGATTTTCCCCTTCTCCATTTCTACTAGTTGGTTGAGCTTGAACACACAGAGCAGAAAGTTGAGTACATGCATGAGGTTTTCCAATGTGGACACAGGTTCATAGTTGGACCCAAGCTTCCCTTATAGATGACTTGTATTTTCCGTCAAGACTTCATCAGCCAAAGGTTACAACCAAGCACATATAAGGCAGACGCCAGACTAGCCAAGTGTTGCAGTGTCACAAGACTCTTTAGATCTCAGCTACATACTCATTCAGAAGCTAGAACTCAGTAATGGGCAACACTTATTTACAAAACCAGAAATAACATGATACTAAAGCAAAAAAAATAAAAAAATAGAAAGCAAATAAAAAAAACAACAAGAAGTAAACAAACTATGTACATGGCGTAGGGCGTGGCCTGACCTACTAAAAATAGAGTTTGAGATCTTGGTCGTTGACAGGAAGGTTGTCAACCCTCTCGTCAAGTGATTACAGACAATACGTGCATGGGCCAAGATTCTCTTGAACCAATATCAGACTATCAGGTTTCGCTACTAGAACCTGGTGCTATTCTGAAAGACCATTAAGAAAATACAAGATTCCTGCTCCAGATACAACATGTAACATAGGTTCTGATGAAGACACAGGGTAGTTGTTTTATTTCTGGGAACGTTTCAAGTTTCTAAAATCAACGCATAAGAGAATTTCACTAGATTTCTTACATACAAAACTTAAATTCGAAACCCATGTAAAATAATGAACTTTGTAAGTGATTCGAGCATCCAACAACTTAGTCAATTCTTTCTGTATAAGGGGTTCAAGCAACAAATATGTTTTACCCAGTTTTTGCTACAATAGCTTGACTCCTTCTTTGATTGGAATCCCATGTTGGATTATTCGCATGTCATATGTACTCAGGTCAACATATGCCCACACGGACACATCCTGGTACTGTTTGAACAAGCAGACAAAGGCTTGTTGCTCATGCGGTATGCATCACGTACCAATACTGACGAACTTTAGATCATGGCCTGTTCCTGAGTTGATCTATTAGCTAATCATGGTTGAACTGTGGGTTTTGTTGTTTCTTGACCCTTGATGTCGGTTCTGTAAGTCATAGAGCCTTATTGAGAGAAACCAGACCCTTGGGGATGAGGTTGCCTTTCTTGTCATCAACTGCAGCTTGCAGGCACTAGTCGTGCTCATCTTCATCAGTTGTTGGTCCTTGAAGGCATCAACGTTGTCCATGAAGTGTAGTATCTGTTGATCATCGTAAAAAACATATAAATTAATTATGTTATCAGGGATAGATGTCTTATACAAAATTTCAATAATAAATCTATCCCTAAGCGATTACATCCTAGCAACTACGTTTGCTAAGGTATCGGTAGCTACATTGCGTGTTCTTGGCACAACAATGATATTGAATGCTTGGAAGTTAGGGATTAGTCACCATACCTCTTGCTGGTAACTTTTGAGATGAGGTAATAAAAAATGTATGGTATTACGTACTCATCGCACCATGAGATCTGCATTACCTACCACTTTGAGTGCAACAACATTGAGGCTAATGGTGTTTTGCAAGCCCATCATGAGTGCTTCATATTCAACAATGTTGTTTGTCCACTCAAAATCCAAGCGACTTGAGATCAAGTGTTTCTTGTTCTTTGAGTCAGTCAAGGCACACCTGGCTCCAGAGCCATCTTGTGTCTTTGATCCATCAAAGTACATGGTCCATATCTCATCTGTACATGGACCGTTCGGTGCGCTTGTACTACTACTACTTCTGCTACTACTGCTACTAGTGTTACAATGTGTTGTACAAGTTTCATCTCCATCAGTTGGGCAAGGAAGGAGACCCAACTGCATGTCTAGTGGGGTTGAAGTTTTCTACGTGAGATAAGACCCCAAAATTGTTTTCAAGAGGTAGTTGCCAAACATGAGTTCCTCAAAGGCCAATGGTTCATTCTCGTCATTGATGGGAGTGATGTTATGCCTCATGTATCTCTCGGATACCACCCAGATTTGATTGAATTTTCCCTGATACGGAAGCCACAAGTGTGACCAGTCTGTAGAAAAGTATCCATTCAACTTGCTAGACCAGTCTCTATTGAGCAGTAGGCCATATGCTTCTAGCATGCCCACAACAACAATGTTTATGCACTAGCGAACTCGACCGTTATGAGATAATCAGATGATCACATCCCGAAGTTCACCAATGGATGGTACGCATGTCTGATCGAGTTGGATTATCTACGCGGATGTTTTGCTCCATTGCGCATTGATCTTCTTGGCAATGGAGAGTAGCATGACGTTAGCTAACGCACCAGAATCAACCAAACAATTGTGAACATTGCAACTAAAAATTTCAAATGAAAGTAAGAATGGAGGGAAAACAGGGTTTGCTTCTTCCATCCAGAGTGTGTTTAGCATAGTTGTGAGTGAACCGAGAGATGCGCTTGCTCCCTTGCTGGTAGAAGTTGCACTGTCCATAAATGTCTGCCCCAGGGAACGTAACAGGATATCCCGCTGACTTTGAATCTTATCCAACTCGAACAAACTGACATTTGCACAATTTTTTTTCATGTCTTCCACAATATTGTAATCTAGAGCGAGTAGACTCACCAAGATGTCCAGGGTTAGACTAGTGTTCGTGTTGTCTGCTAGAGTGTTTTGCAATTTGTTGCTCATGGACGTACTCTTGTCTGCCACTGTCTTCTCGGGCTTGCTTTTTGTTTTCTACTTTTGGAGGGCTGGTGGATCAACCTTCCTCAACAATTCAAGCCTTTGTTGCATTTCCCCAAATGTAGGGGGATCCCCTTGACTTCTGAGGTTGCATCAAACATTTTTCTTTTGGGGATGCTTATCAGTGTTTGTCTTCTATGTGGCTCGTGAGAAATGACACATGTTGATCACCTGCCCAGTGCTTAATGTCTCATCAGGTGCAACATCTTTGTCATTGTCTATGTCTCTTGGCCAACCTTGCGAACTGCTCACTATACTTGGCATATGGTCGCATACTGAACCTACAACTCGTTTCCAGTCTGAACAAGGCTTGCTCGGGTGCTTATCTTCATGAAATGAGAAAAACTCATTGTTCGTGCATTGTTCTACCTAGAACATTGAGCTAGAGCTATGCGCAGTTTTAGCTTGGAAGCTATTTCTTCCTGATGACGTGCTTCCTTGTCTTTGTCTGGGCAATTGGCTGCTCGCAGATGTATCGATTGCTTGTTGTTTGAGCTCAAACACTTTTGTTGTCAAGTTCTTGACAAGATGAGTAAGGGTTTCAATATCACTAGCTTCCTTGTCTTTACCCTTGCTCGCCATAGCTTGGGGCTTCCTGCTCGCGCCTCTAGAGTCCTTCATTGGTTCTTCATCCTTGATGACTCAAATTGAGCATAGGTATTTCTCAACAAAGATTGCCTCTTCGCAGTTTTCTAACAATGTTGGTTTCGCAGCTCGCTTGATGAACTGCGTGATGCTGGTTGGCAGTGCGGATGTGTAGTAATTGACAGTGATGGAGTCATGGGGTTTCGTGTCTACTGCAAATTTTTTCAATATGCGCATAAACCACTGATTAAAATATTTTACCTTTTCTTTCGCCTCCATCTTCAGGTTGCCAAACTCTTTAAGAAACATGGTCGGGGTCTTGTCATCAACAATTTTTTCCAAAAACATGCGTTTGAACATACCTTAGTTATGGATGGAGTTGACAAGAAGGATTTGATAACATACTTCTACGTGACCATCCAAGGTACATGGGAATAGTCTACATGCAACGTTGTCGTACCATACCTCGAGTGTATGTAGCTCTAGGTAGGAGTTTTCCTAGTGATCTTTTGCCTTCACTACTCTGTCAGGGTCATACTTTGTGAGCATTCTCTCCAAACACTTTCGCATCTTGTGCAAAGCACCCAGGAGAGTGAATGGTCCTTGAGTCATCCATTCTAAGTTTTTGTCTGCCATGTCTTCTTCTTCTTCTTCGTCGTCCTCCTCTTCAGAGTCTGATAGTTCTGGCTCTGAGTTTGTTGGTCCGTCTCCACCCTCGCCTCCTCTGCTGTCTTCCCCTCTGCTTCTTGTATCAGAATTTGAGCCCAAGATCACGAGGGTGTATCATTCTCCCTATTGGAAGGCCAGAGGTTCCTCTCCATTCCCAATAGCCTCTGCCAGACATTCAAGTGTGGCAAGAACTGCTTCTTCCACCGGTGATACAATAACCCATGTGGGAGTGGTTTTGGGCTTTCTTGATGCATATGGAAGATGTTGTATTCCTAGGATCAGTCCGACTACTTTCACGAACAGACAAGTGAAGAGATGGATGGAGCGAAGGTGCTGATACAAAATTTCATGTTCACATATGGAAGGTGAGGAGTAACCAACTTCAGAGTCGCGCGTAGGTGAGAGGGAGTGCGAGTTACTGCCTTGACCAGATGATTGATGAATGGGGGTGAGAGGAAATTTAGCCATAAACAACTGGTGACCCTCCTTCTAGCGCCAGAAATGTTGACGATGCTGGACCCGCCAACATTAAGGGGATCTCTCCGATATGAAGTCCCGACTAGTCCTCACACCGTTTGGTGTAGGATTCCCATCCGGTATGATAGCCTGGTTGCCATTTTCTTAAAGGTTTACCTTAGCTCTTGCTTGTTAGCACATGGGAGTCATCTGCTTTGTCTTTGAATAGCGAGGTTCGTGTTCCTGATGAGTGCTTAGTGTTACTTGTGTCAAGGTTCTTTCACTGTAGAGGGAGAGGGTGGAAGTGAGTCTCAAGTCGAAAGGGAATAGTCCCAACTCTATTAGAGACACATAACACAACAAGACATGCGCAACTTCTGGCAGAGTAATCCACATGGATACGGCAGTCACAAACACACAATGGATGGATAACACGTATAACACCTAGTGGAGTAGTCCACATGAGTGCAATGTTTGTTATAACAAGTTTTTGAGAATGGTTCTATCAAGTATCCGGCGGGATAGCCCAAACAGGCGGGATAACATTAACAACTTATACAACACATTTTCCTAAGCATATGTATTAGAACAATCGAAATAGTTTGACTATTTTAACACAAGTTAAAGCAACATGCATTACAAGTGTATAAAGAATAGTCTTACAAACAAATACAATACATGTGTGAAAATGTGCTGGCCTATTATCAAGCATCTAAATTAAGCAAAAGTTCCAAGACACATCGATACACCATACATCACTAACCCCGATAGCGGGGCATTGGAGCCACTACTCGCTTCTCAAAGAAAATATTACAGACTCTCAAGGCTATGTGGGAGGAGCCAAGGTGAAAAGTCCTTTGCATGTACAAATGAGGGGTTTTTATAGCCAAGGGTAAAACTGACCCTTGTGACTATTCGACTTCCCTCATGATTGTTTGACATATTTGACTCTTCAACTTCACATGACTCTTCATATTACATGTGGGTCTCTTGGACTTCCACTTTACATTACATTGATTTACCACTGTATGGCCCACATTAGTGATGTGGCCAAGATGACTCGTGACACGATTCGACATGAAAATGCTGGTATGTTCATGCTGCTGGTGGTGTCCATGTCGAGCTACAGTGCTACTGAGTGATGGATGTGCTCTTGGTGTATCATAACTTCACCTCCACATGGAAAGGTGTGCAGTGTCTTCGATGGTCTTGGTGTTCACTTGATGTCGCATGTGCACATCACTCCTTCGATTGTAATTTGGCATGTTTCACATGTTCGTCCGTTCACGAAAAAATATCCTCGCATGCATTCTTCGTTCATCTGTTCGTGAACAAATCTCCTTGCATGTTCTCTCCTTGTTTATCTCGTTCATCATCACGTCATGTCTCATCCATGTACCTGTATCTGAAATCACTCATGACGAGATGACAACAAATCCATAAATCTCCTAGTCTACCATGATGCATTATCTTTCACCTTCAGATGCAGGTGACTGGGAGAGAGGACAAGTCTCTTAAGACTGTGCAAGGAAGATTTCAAGCCGGGATGCGAGCTACAGGCACTGCCAGTGAAACTTGTGCAGAAGTCGATTGGAGACTAAGATGGACAATCTGGATCAACAGTGGCCGTCCGTGAGATCTGGCTCGGCTAGAGGGAAGCAGTGCAGGCAGCAGAGGGGGTTGGCATAAAAAACTGTGCAATTCCTCTAGGGAGCTGGAAGTGGGCTACAAGACGCTTGCTTGGAAAATATGAGAAATTTTTTCAAGGAGCTACAAGAGCGCTGCTCAACAAAATTGCGCAATTGCTGGGAGGTTGGCCTACTGGACATCCTTATGCAGTTTCTGAGCTGAACGGGATGCTGGGTAGCTTGATGATTTCTCATGAAAACTACATAGTTTTCTGGGTGAGCAGAAGGTCGGTTAACTGGGTGACTGGTTAGAAAAACTGCACATTTTTTTTAGGGAAATAATGATGGACACTGGGTGTCTATCTAGCATGTCTGTGCAGTTTCTTTAGTCAATGAAGCAAGCATGCTTGGAAAATTTTGCGCAATTTTTTGGAGGAGTGAGGCTCGGGGTCACTGCGTGGTCAAACTCTCTAGTTGACCATCTGGAGGCTCAGTTGATGTGCTTGTGGGTAGAGCAGATTAAAATGGCCTGCTAGGAAACTTCTGCGATGTTCTGGGTGACAGTCAGTTGTGTCGATTCCAGGGTTCCATTCTGTAGACTTCATGGGGGGTAGCCTCAAGTTTTGCGCACTTCTGGGCAGCAGTAAACAAACACTGAGTTGAAACTACACAATTAAGCTCAGTGGATGTCCAACTGTTGGAGGCTTGTCCGGTCGACAGAGTTTCACAAAATGACCAAGTGTGTGAACGAGTGACTTCATACATGCATGACCTCGCGAACACAAACTCACCATGACTTGTCGATAAGACACCTCAAATCATCAAGGCAACATAAACTTAGTGTGACTGACTGACGGTGTGAGCGACAAGTGTGACACTTGTGATAGGTTGTTGAACAAATGTGACGACGCTTGAGCGAGAGTGCATACAACTTCGTGTGTGAGTGCGACGGATGTTTACATAGTGGACACAACTTGTACACACAAAGACAAACCTTGTGCATGGCCAGAACATGATTGTAAGCATGACATTGTGAACAACATGAAAAAAGATGTCTGATGAACAACGAAGTGAGGAGGGTGCAAAGACTCAACATGGGCTCATAGGATGAGCCCAAGTACTTGCAAACATCAAGGAAAAACCCAAGGAAGTCTCTGAAATTGGATGGAGGCCAAAATTTTGGAGGGTGTTACATCTGCTACAACAAAAACATTGTTAACAAGACTCGATCTTGACATGAAACCCTATCCCACACTATATAAATCTATATAGACATTTATTACTCTAAAAATAGTAGCAGCGAAATCTATCATGGTATATGCACATTTATTACTCCAAAACTAGTAGTAACAAGATCTATCAAAAGTGGAAAGGGAAATTGCGAAGTCGCTATTATTTATCTCAATTAGTGTTTTATTGTTTTAATAAGGATTTTAAAATGAATATGAAAGTTTACTCTTTTTTTTTTAATTTATTATTAAATTAAATAAAAATAAAAAATTTTAAATTTTAAAGAAGAATATTTGTATCTTAGTTCTTAGAAAAATTATACTAGTAGTCTATATTTTTTATAAAAATTTATTGAAAATTTTCAGGATTCCTCTCAATAAAAGGTTATTGTACTCGTTGTCCTATAAACACATTTATTACAAAATTCAATGATAAATTTTGTTTCCATAGGATTTTTTTAAATAAAAAATTCTAAATTCTAGTTAGTTTGATGGTTTTCCCGCATAATTTACATTTTGAATAAATTTGGAGAATTAAAATTCCTTAACATACAAAACTAATTTCAAGATGTTGATCCCTTGATCTTGCTAAACTATAATTGACATCCAAATTCACTTCAAACTATGTTCATTTCGATCCAATAAAACTATTGTAAACTTTGAAACTTCAAACTATGTTCAAGATTTCGATCCAATAAAACTATTGTAAACTTTGAAATTTCATGAAACCATGGTGGACACCCAAACTTACTTAAAACTAGGTTTAAGATTTTAGTCACATGAAAGATTTTGAAATTTCATAAAACCATGGTGGGCACTAAATTTATGTGGGTTGGTTTTAGAATAATTGCACAGAGAACTTAACCATGAATCTTACGATATGGATTCAAGCTACTAATGGGAATACCAATATCATAGGTATATTTCAAAGAATTAGCGACGAAAAGTATTATTTTGAAATAATTATTATTATTATTATTAATTTAGTAAAATATTGTTATGCTGTGAATTTATTATTTTTTGTGTTGAATTTATTGGACTCGCTATCACTTTGAGAATTTGAGACTAATTATTTATTCAAGATAATGGTAAAGATTTGGAAATTTACTAAAGCCAATTGATTATGGTATAATGGAAAATGCTAACATTTTAATCGTCTTAATAACTAAATTAAATATTGCAAATAAAAAAACAGTTATTATTACTAAAACAACTAAATATGTAAATTCATTTAGAATAAGTTAACCCAAAAAAAAAATTCATCACAAATAAAGGGAGAGTAGAACCTTGTTACTCATTCAATTAAATATTACAAATAAAAAATCTGCTCTTAGTAGTGACACTACAAAATATTTTTTCAGGACAGAAAAAGCTTAATTGTATTTATATAAGAAATATAAAAGAGTCCAAAATACATTCAACCAAAGGATAGCATATGTTCCAAAGATAATGAACTGAACCATCAATGAAGCCATATTTTGATATAGTGAGATCAGGCCTAAGAAACCATGATGATAGAGAAAAAAAGGAAAGACAAGCACCGAAATGCGACCATATACAAAAGTAGGATCGGAATAATGGCCCTCCGCCTGTAAAGACGAGAAACTGTATGCAGTCCGAAGTAAGCCGTGAGATTGAAATGAAGTCTGTTCAACCAAAACGCATAGCATATAGCACATAGCAACTAGCATCTTATATAGCAAAAAAGTAAAAACAGAGAGACCTATGAAGGAAACACTAGAAATTGGGAGGGAAAAAATCTTGAATGGAAAAGAATTTTCCATCAGAGGAAACCTGAAGATGCCACAGCCCCGGAGCAGCTTGAAGACCTTTTTTTGATAAGGAGTCAGCCAATTGATTTTGTTCCTTGTGGATGTAATTTACTGAGCCACCTTTTAAGGAGCTCCAAAAGAACCTGATCTGATCTAACCACCCCACGAGATGAGGCTTTGAGATGGTATTTTTTCCAGCAACATAATCTGCCAAAACTTTTGAGTCCCCGTATATAGAAACGTCTTGAAGATTTAAGAAGAGGCAGAAACTCATGAGACCTGCGAGAGACATCGCCTCAGCCATCATATTAGTACCCCTCCCCGCATTCCAATGAATAGAGAACAAACTGTCTTTATCTGCTAAGATAAGAAAACCACATCCACATAAACCATTCTGTTTAGCACCATCAAAAAACACTCTAGGCAGAGATGAAGACACCTGTGGGAGATTTTTATCATACAACTCCCTCTGCATGGGAGAGGAATGAGGAATTTCTTCATAGAGAGCATTTATGGAGGAGAAAATATCCATCATCGGAGCTCTTTTTTCATTGAAGATGAAATTATTCCGCCACTTCCAAATACACCAGAAAGTAATGATAAAAATTGACCTCCATGAGGCACTTTGTTTGTTGCTCCATATAAAAGCTTCCATGATCGAAGAATGAGACATGTGCTGGATCCCAAAAAAATTCTCCAGGAGTATCCATAATTGACAAGAGCCCTTGCAATTAAGAAAAAAGTGAAAGTTTTCTTCCTCAGCAGATCTGCATATGGGGCATATACCTAGACCTTGCCAACCACACTTTTTTAAATTCTCCCATGAAAGATTTTTATTATGAAAGGACAGCCATGCAAAGAAGACCATTTTTAATGGACACCTAGATTTCCAAAAGATACACGGGAAGGAAGAGTCACTCGAAAACTGTCTATCACTAATCAAATTCAGATATATATCCTGTACCCTGATGGAGCCCACCCCATTTGAGTTCCGCCATATGAGATAGTCATGCTCTGACGAGCGAAAAATGCCACAATTCCTGAGTCTTGACCTAATATGATCCCACGACATGGCTATATCAGCCGGCATTTGCAAACTTACAGCCTCGCACCAGATTGGGATTGAGCCATGCCATCTTGCAATCAGTCCGTCCCAGAAAAAGATGCCTTTCCTGTGAAGAAACTTTAAAAAGGACTTAGGAACGCAGATCTCCTCTGTGCCACACAGAAAAATGTCTTTTCCTATCAGAATCCTTTTCCCCGATTGAAATTGCCATATTATATTCTTCAGGAACATTCTTTCTATTTTGCGGAGGCTCAACCAAATCGAAGATCCATGTGAGGGACCTATGCTTCCTTTTCTGAGCTAAAAAGATAAGTTCTTTTTGCCCAGATACTTTTCCTGTATAATGTTGCTCCATATGCCTTTCTCATATATCCCTCTCCACAGAGTCTTGCAAAGTAGGGCCTTCCCAAAAGACCTCAGGTCTAACAGACCCCAACCACCCTTACTTTTTGGAATAGATATATGAGAAAGCTTCAAGAGGTGATATTTGTTTTTCCCAACCTGTCCACCCCAGATAAAATTTGCGGTGAGTTTTTTCATTGATTGAATGATGCTCGCAGGGAGAAAGAATAGATGTGCCCAGTAAACTGCCAACTGATTTAGAACCGATTGCGCCAATACAACTCTCCCTGCCAAAGAAAGGCATCTGAACTCCCACACTGATATCTTCTTGAAGTATCTCTCAGGAATCCACAGCCAATTGGACCTTGAGTAACATTTTTCTTTTAACATAAAACCTAGGTACTTGATTCCCATACTGATGGGTTGCGCTTCAAACCCAAATAGATCAGATAACCAGGCCAGCTCTTCCTGGTTTATATCACTGTGATAAATAACAGACTTCGAACAATTTATCAGCAAGCCAGATGCCTTTTGGAAATTTTGAAGAATTTCATAATAACACATCCAAGTTAGTCTGCATAAAATGCCGAATAAAATAACATCATCGACGAAAAGATTGTGTGAGATAGAAATGTTCCTGCATATTTTCAACAGGAAGCACCTTTTTTCTTCAACAGCCTTGTTTATATGAAGACTGAGGGAATTCATGGCCAATATAAGTAACAGAGGAGACAGAGGGCAACTCTGGTGGAGGCCTCTAGATGCTAGGAAGAAAGCCGAAGGAATCCCATTTACAATGACTGAATAATTTACCTTTTCAACGCAAGCCATGACCGAGTTGATCATATTTACACTTAATCCAAACTTTGCTAGCAAACATCTTATGAATGCCCAATCCATGCAATCATATGCTTTACAGAGGTCAATTTTTAGAATGACAGCATCGCGTTTTTTTTCCTGGATGGCAAAAAGACCTTCTTGAGTTGTAGCAACCGCGTCTAAAATGTTCCTCCCCTGTAAAAAGGCATGTTGATTCTTTGTTAAGAATTGAGACAAAGTTCCTTTTATCCTGTATGCGATAATTTTTGATATTATTTTGTAAGATATATTACACAGAGAGATTGGACAGAAATCCGTGAAAGAGATGGCATTCTCTTTTTTTGGGATGAGAGCTATATAGGTGGATGTAGTTTTTTGGTTAATGTTGCCTGACATCCTGAACCCTTCCACCATTTTTAGCAGGTCAGATTTGATGATGTCAAAAAAATGACAAAAAACTCTATTGACCACCCGTACGGGCCAGGACATTTGTCTCTTTTAAAGGCTTTTAGAGTTCTCAACAGTTCCTCCTCGGTAACAGGAAGAAAGATTTGATTATTTGTGTCCTCATTGAACATCTGAGGAAACACATCGATACCCCACAGAATATCCTGAATGGACCTATTTTCCATTCTATTATATTGATTTTCAAAAAATCTCATTGCCTCCTTTGAGATTTCCTCTTGGGAGTATAAAAAACCCCCACATCCATCACTTATTTTCCAGATTGAATTTTTTTCCCTTCTTGTGCTCGCAAATTTATGGAAGAACTTTGTGTTCTTGTCCCCTTCTCTTAGCCATAGAGCCCTACTCTTCAGCCTGCAAGATAATTCCTCCTGTTCTAATATTTTTGTTTTCTTCCTTTGTAACTCCTTGATGTGGCCTCTCATTTGAAAAGTTATGTTGTTCGATGCCATGGCTTCAGAAGAATTATCTAACTCCTTTTGAATTTTCCGAAGATCAGACCTGTTGGATTTCCTTTTCTTAAATTGCCACTCTTTTACCTCTTTTCTTAAAAAATCAATTTTATCTCTGAAGGTCATAAAGATCGAGCACGGATTAGAAGGCAACCGCTCACACCAGAGATTTTTAATGAGATCATTGAAAGTTGGGTCTTCCAGAAATGTCCTATTGAATTTGAAGGAACAACCCTTTCTGAAACCTTTTTTCTTCCACCCCAACATTATTGGTCTATGATCAGAAATAAACACCTTTTCTATTGATGAAAAAGGCATGCCCATCTTGTCAATTAAACTAACATGAAGAATAAAACGATCGAGCCTCTTTGCTACATATGCTTTGTCAGATCTTCCATTTTCCCATGTCGGATGCATCTGAGCTGGGAGGATATCCACAAAATTCCTACACAGCAGCTCATTTTTTAATTTTTCAGCCAACGGATCCTTTCTCCTGTTTAAGCCCCAAATTTCATCCATATTTAGAGTGAAGTTTAAGTCCCCTGCAATCATTAAATTTTCAATGTCAAGTACTTCAGAGACAAAAAGTTTCTCCCAGAACGGCACTCTATTCCTGTAAGAAGCATAAACATTTAATATATTTATGGGAAAATTATGACCCCTAATTTGAGCCGAAATCAAAATTCCCGCCAGACAACTGTATGTTTTTGCCTTGATCTAGATCGGATCCCATAGGACTACTAATCCACCCGAAAGGCCGTTTGCTTCTACAGCCGATATATACCATGAAGGGAACATTTTCCTAAAATAAGATATGGCAACCGAAGAGGCATGCGTGGTTTCATGGATTAAGATAAACTTGGGATTAACAGAGATGAAAAGATCTTTTAACTCCAAAAAAATTTCCTTGCCCCTGCCCCCGTATGTTCATTGATATCATAAAATTCATTTTGATAGCTTCTCGATCCTGTTTGCTCTAAGAGGGCACTCTTCAGACATATCTACAATAGGAACATCAATAAGCGACAAGTTACAAATACCCCTGCCCGCACCCTCACCCCTACCTCGAAAGTGTCTACTGCCCCTACCATTTTTCCTCCTTACAGTGATGTTGCTGGCGGAGTTAGGACTAATAAGGGGAGATTTCTTGGAGCCAGGTTTATGGATAGAGAGGGCTTTTAGCTCCAACGACTTCTTGGAAAGCAAGAAATCAAAATCACCGCCTATCGAATTAGTGGGTGAGGAGGTCGGAGAGTTCATCGGGGTGGGAGAGATCAGGATTTCCTTACCTTTCCCTTTCTGATACATAAGGGGAGATGGCGAAGAATGACTGATGAGAATTTCCTTGCTGCAGTTAATATAAGGAGGAGGAATCGGAGGCAGATTGGGAACTTCATGATCACAGGTCGGTTCAATGGGATGCATGGGCGGGGATATGATCGAAAAAGGGGCATCTTCTAGAGGAGGCATCGAAGGGGAAATAGGCTCCACAGGAAAGGGAGGATTAGATAGCGTCGGATAGCTATGAGGATCAGCTGGAGAAGACGCCTGAAAATCCTCTGTTCCATAGGAGGACCGACTTTTTGAAGATAGAAAAAACCCCGAGTCCGGGTAGGGTGTGGATACCTTACCAGAAGTTGGTTTGATATGATGAGCTCCCTAAAATTTCCGACTATTATGAAAACACCGAGAACAGTTCTTTATTAAATGGCCTATGTGATGACATGCAGAGCACCTAAAAGGAACCCCCCAAAAGTTCAACCTCTGCCTGATTTTCACCTCCCTCCAGTGAATGTCAATATGTTCCAGAAAGCCTCCCTTGTAAGATTTATCAATCAATACCCACACCACTCTCTTATCCTTTTCTCCAAGGCACCATGGATCCACGTAAACACACTTTCCAATGGCATTCCCAATCTCAGCCAATGTTTCTTTTGACCATAATTCCAAAGGCAAACCGAGGAGCTTGACCCAAATGAAGTTGTTTGAAGGGGTATTTCTAAGCGGATTAAAACCCATGTACCATCTGTGCAATACCAGGAAGCTACTGTTGAACACCCACTGATGCTTTAGAATGGATTCCAAATCACTTGACTTTAAAAACTGAAAACAATACCAGTCCTTTAGAAGGCCAGCTATGATAGGGACATAACCTATTATCAGTTTCCACTGGGACGTGAGCCAACTTCTCATCATAGATTCGTTCATTTCCGGGAAGTGCCAACGCCCGATCAAGGCGTTTTCTTTGAGGCTGGTAATACGTTCTGCAAGGTGGGAACTATCCAATCTTATGGCAGTGGGAGGAGGAACAGTCTTGACCGGTTTTTGGAAATTCTGAAATGATCCTTCATCCAGATCCTTCCGAAAATAGTCATTTCCTTTTCGTCTTGAAGATCGCGAAGGTTCTCCCTTATGCCTGTCACAACCACCCACATCCCCCAGTGGGACCGATGGCCTAATCAGCAAATCCTCCAGAGTGGACTGCCAGTTAGATGACAACCTAGCTTTTACATGGGCGGATTCTGCAATGGTGGCAGCTTGAATCATTGCCTCCGTAGCTGATGAGTCAGAGGGAAACTCCATAATTGAAAGAGCCACCTAACTGTTACCTCATAGGCACCACGGGAATCCAAAATTCGATATGAATCGGACAAAAGGTACAACCCACATCTGAACAAGATGCTTGGAGAGAGAGGGATAGGATAGCAAAACTCTGACAGAAGAACTGACAAAGGAAACCTCAAGAACTAAAGGACTCTCTTCCCCAAAAAGAATAAAGGATATGAGCATGTCATCTGTCCTTCAGTCTTTAAAAGCGATGACCTCAGCAAGAGCAGGACTCTATCAAGGGGGACGAATTTTGAAAATTGACAGCTCCAAGTAAATACTTCCGGACGGGTAGTACCCCAAGGATAATAATTATTCAGCAGGAACTTCAGAGTGACATCACTAGGAGGGAACCGATGGAAAACTTCCGAAGACTGGAGAAAGAAAACTGGCCCGGAAAATCCAGGAAGAGTCGAAAGGTGGCAAAACAAAGACCGGCCTAGAAACACCGGGAGGGGTCGAGAGGAGGCGAACAAGCGTCTCAAGCTACAGAGTAAAACAAACAAGAACCAAGGGAGAAGCCCTCACGTAGCTTCTTCTGGACATACTATGGAGCAGCAAAACAAGACACAAATACACCACCATGAACCTAATTTGAAACGAACGTTTGTACATGGCTTTGAAATAACTATATAATTCCGAATCTTTAAAGCTTAAATCCTTAACCAGTTGAAACCCATCATTTGCATTCGAAATTATAGAAGAGAAGAAAACAGACAGGTCTTTCTTATAAAAATCAGTCTATTCAAAGCATATGCACTTGAGAAACCTGACTAAAATGATTCACACTGTTAACCAGTAACATAGCTCAAACTCCATTTTATGATTGTTAAAGAGAAAACCTTTCTACAACAACAATTTTTATATAGATCAAAAGAAAGGAAAGCTCGCTGACCTGGAGCCGCGAGCATGCCGAGAGCAGAGTGCAGCAGAAACATGTCGTCACACCACAAACCAGAAAGTAGGAAATGACAATAAAGCAGATAAGATGGAAAGACCATGGAGGAGACGGTGTGATATGGATATCAGAATTTTAAGAATACAGGAACCCCACTACTACGCCAAGAGCGCGTAGGGGGGAAGGGAGAGAGCAGAAAAAGACTCCTCCTTGCAAAAAGATTGTTTTAATCAGCAGCTAAGGGGGAGTGGAAATGAGGACACTGCATGCATAAACCTTTCTCAAGGAACATATGTCAGCGAGGATGCATGCGTGGAGGGCATTCCATGTTCAAATACGTGTCATGGCAATAGCAAGCGACCTGTATTGGGAAGAAAAACGGACCTGTTGAGTGGGTATAGGCCATCAACAGACAGTAAACGCTTCTGGTTGGCCGCACTCCACTGCTCGGCAGCCGCTCCCCAAAATTCAACCCATATAACGACTTTCTTCGACACTACAAAATATATAGATTCATTTATGATATGTTAACCCAAAAAACCATTCAATCACAAATAAAGTTGGAATGGCTTTGAATACATGATGAATGTAATAACCCTATCATAGTCAAATAAAATGACATGAAATAAAGATAAACTAAGTGTTAAAAACAAAAGAATTATTATCACTTTATTAATAATTTATGTTTTATATATTGTTTTTTAACCTAATTATCTAAAAATGGGAAATCATGTATGGATAACTCACTAGGTTTATACCAATAAGCCTTTTGGTCTTGAAATTATGTATGTATAACTCATTAGGAATTAGCCTCTTGGTTTTAATTTTTGTCCTTTGTATTGAATTTGTTTTCCTTGTGTTCACCATGATTTTTGGGTCATGGTTGAATGTGTTCTCCATGTGCCACAAGGACTTCTTTACTCCCTAAATGTGTAGTTAGTTAATTGAAGTTAATGAGATGTAGGAATAGAATTTGATGGGCAAATTGTCTGTCATGAGGTGATTTGCTCATCAAATATAGTCAATTTTTTTTTAAAATTATCACGTTTTTTTGAAATTGTGAAAATAAATAAAGAAGTGTGAAAATAGATAAATTTGAAGAATGAGTTGTTAGCTCCCATAACAGCCACAGTAATTTTTGGAAACAAATGTTGTAATTTCTGGAAACTAACTATAGTTAGTTCAGGAAACCAATTGCAATTATTTCCTAAAATTACAGAAACTGACTGCAGTTATTTCCTAAAATTACGAAAATCAATTGCAGATAAATTGATTTCTTGTTGGGCGCTCCTGGAGTGGTCCATTACTCCCTCTACAGTTCTCTACCATGATCTGTGGAACACTTGACACATAGCCATCAGAAGCTTGATAGAAGCTTGGCTATAAATTCTTCTATTTGGTCCCCAAGCTCACTAACTCAATCCCCTTCAGCTTACACCATCAAGTTGAGAGAGCAGAGCTTGGAAGTGCCTTCAGATTTCTAGAATTTTGTTCTCTTCCGTTCTCTTGTTTTCGTGCTGCGGTGAGCCTATAAATTACAAGTTAATTTTAGGGATCCCGTTGGTGCTTGTACGTTTACGGAGACTGATTATGTGCTTATAATTCTCACGGCACCATCGTTCCAATAAGTTGTTGTTTTTTTCACTGAGGAGTGTGCCTACTCCTGAAAGCGTGGAGGATTACTTTCGAATGGTGGAAATTTCCCTCGATTTGCAATTCGATGTGCTAGTGGCCAATACACCAGACTGGTAATTGTGAAAGAGGTCAAACTGCGCAGGTTTTGGTTCCCTGTAAGAACATATGAAGGTTGACGTTTGTGGAGAAAGCAACAAGAAAACACAAGAGCTAGATTGAATTGTAGCTCGTGGGCTTTGCGGAAAATAAAATAAGGGACTACCTCAAGCTTAGCAGAAAGTTTGTTTTTGAAGTGTGTTTAGCATCATTGGGTGTTTCTGAAGTGTGTTTTTCAAAAGAATTATAAGATTGGTAAATAAAGGCGTACTTAATACTCTGGATTTTACTGATTTTGAGACTTGTGTGGACTGCATAAAGGGAAAGAAGACCAACACGTCAAAGAAAGGTGCCAATAGGAGTTCAGACATATTAGAGATCATACATACTAATATATGTAGTCCAGACATGGACTCACATGGTCAAAGATACTTCATCTCCTTTATAGATGATTACTCACGATATATGTATCTCTACATGCTTCATAAAAAGAGCGAAGCATTAGATGCCTTTAAGATCTTTAAGGCTGAAGTAGAGAAACAATGTGGCAAGAAAATTAAGATCGTGAGATTAGATAGAGGTGGAGAATATTATGGTAGATACACAAAAGATGGACAAGCACCTGGGCCATTCGCTAAATTTCTTCAAGAGCATGGGATTGTTGCCCAATACACCATGCCTGGTTCCCCTGACCAGAATGTTATAGCAAAAAGAAGAAACCTAACATTATTGGGCATAGTGCGGAGTATGCTTAGCAGCTCCAATCTTCCTAAATCCTTGTGGACTGAAGCACTTAAGACGACAGTGTATATATTAAACCGAGTTCCAACCAAGGCTGTTCCGAGAATGCCATTTGAATTATGGAAAGGTTGGAAACTGAGTTTGCGACATATGCGCATTTGTGGATGCTCGTTTGAAGTGAGAATATATAATCCACAAGAGAAGAAGATAGACCCAAGGACCATTAGTGGGTATTTCATTGGATATGCTGAAAGGTCTAAAGGTTACAAATTTTATTGTCCATCTCACAGCACTAGGATTGTGGAATCAAGAAATGCAAAGTTTATTGAAAATGACTTGATCAGTGGGAGCGATCAAACCAGGAACATAGTTTCTGAGAATGATCATTCAGAATCTCAACCTTCCACCTCAAGTGATTAAAATGGTGTTGAACAACCAATTGTTGAAGTTCCACAAGTTGCTGATGACATTCCAGTAGATCAGGTAGTTCAAGAGTTGCCAAGAACTTTTGAAAAACAAGTTGAACCACATACTTCTCAAGAAGATGATGGTACAACATTAAGAAGATCTACTAGACCAAAGAGATCAGCAATTCCTGATGATTATGTTGTGTATCTGCAAGAATCTGACTACAACATTGGAGTTGAAAATGATCCCGAGTCATTTTCACAAGCCATGAGTTGCAAAGAATCAAAACTATGGTATGATGCCATGAAGGAAGAGATGAATTCTATAAAGAGTAACGAAGGCCGGGATCTTGTTGAGTTGCCTAATGGTGCAAAAGCCATTAGATGTAAATGGGTCTTTAAGACAAAGAAAGACTCATTGAGCAATATTGAGAGATACAAGGAAAGATTCGTTGCTAAGGGATTCACTCAGAAAGAAGGAGTCGACTACATGGATACTTTCTCTCCTATATCTGAGAAAGATTCCTTGCGCGTTATTATGGCATTAGTAGCCCATTTTGACTTGGAGTTGCAAAAAATGGATGTGAAAACGACATTTCTCAATGGAGATCTAGAGGAGGAGGTTTACATGAAGTAACCTGAAGGATTCCTCTCTAGTGATGGTGAGCAATTGGTTTGCAAGCTTAAGAAATCCTTATACGGTTTAAAACAAGCATCTCGCCAATGGTATTTGAAATTCCATAATGTAATTTCTTCATTCGGTTTTGTAGAAAACATTATGGATCAATGTATATACCTGAAAGTTAGTGGGAGTGTTGATTCACGAAAATCAACATCAGGATACATTTTTATGATGGCTGGTGGAGCTGTATCATGGAGGAGTGCCAAGCAGACCTTGATTGCCACTTCCACTATGGAAGCCGAGTTAGTCTCTTGTTTTGAGGCTACTTTACATGGTGTATGGCTTAAGAGTTATATTTCTGGGCTTAGTATTATGGATTCTATCTCTAAGCCATTGAGAATATATTGCGACAATTCAGTTGCTGTTTTTGTGGCTAAAAACAACAAAAGTGGGAGTCGAAATAAACACATCGACATTAAGTATTTAGCTATAAGGGAACGTGTTAAAGAAAATAAAGTGGTCATTGAGCACATTAGCACTGAGTTGACGATCGTTGATCCTTTGACTAAGGGCATGCCACTATTTAAATTCAAGGATCATGTAACGAATATGAGACTTGGTTCCATTATGTAGTTTCTCATTGTATGAACAATGTTATTTTAATGAAATTCTTAATTATTGTGATATTTTTCTCATATTTATGTGCACTTTAATTTGATATGAGAAAATTCATCTGTGTAGGACCAAGAATAAACACAGGGTTTATTCATTAAGAAATAGTTGCCACATAAATTATAATAAGAATAAATACATAGTAATACATGGAAGATAATACTCGTTATTAGAGGACTTATCGCCATTATTCATGTATCTATTACTTAATATAGATTATCAATGGGTTTTAAGATGAGACATTAAGATTGGAAGTATGGACCAAGTGGGAGAATGTTAGCTCCCATAACAGCCGTTGATAGCTCTCATAACAGCCCAATAATTTTTGGAAACAATTGCTATAATTTCTAGAAACTAACTGCAATCATTCCCTTAAGTTCAAGGAACTAACTGCAGTTATTTCCTAAAATTACAGAAATCAACTGTAGATAAATTGATTTCTTGTTGGGAGCTCCTAGAGTGGTCCATTACTCCCTCTGCAATTCTCTACCATGATCTGTGGAACACTTGACACATAGCCATCAGAAGCTTGATGGAAGCTTGGCTATAAATTCTTCTGTGGTCCCCAAGCTCACTAACTCAATCCCCTTTAGCTTTACACCGTCAAGTTGAGAGAGCCTTCAGAGTTTTAGAATTTCGTTCTCTTCCGTTCTCTCGTTTTAGCGCTGCCATGAGCCTATAAATTACAAGTTAATTTCAGGGATCCCGCTGGTGCTTGTACATTTACACAGACGGATTATGTGCTTATAATGCTCACGGCACCATCGTTCCAATATGCTATTGTTTGTTGCGTTGAGGAGTGTGCCTACTCCTGAAAGTGTGGAGGATTACTTCCGCACGGTGGAAATTGCCCTCGATTTGCAATTCGATGTGCTAGTGGCCAATAGACCAGACTAGTGATTGTGAAAGAGGTCAAACTGCGCACGTTTTGGTTCCCTATAAGAACATATGAAGGTTGACGTTTGTGGAAAAAGCAGCAAGCAAACACAAGAGCTGGACTGAATTGCAGCTCGTGGGCTTTGTGGAAAATAAAAGAAGAGACTGCCTCAAGCTTAGCAGAAAGTTTGTTTTTGAAGTGTGTTTAGCATCAATGGCTAGAAGTATTTTTCTTGGGCATAAAAGTTTATTCCGCATTAAAGTTCAGATTTAATATTGTTAAAGTTTTTGATTGTGATAAAATAATCGTTATTTATGCTTACATGGGTCTGTTTTAAAATTCCAACCTTATTAAAATGACTTGAGTAAGATTAATTGTATAAAAAGTATGAGACGTTCCAACTGAGGATTTGCGGAAAGATCATTGTTATCTGAAATTTTCAGTTTCCAGGTAATCTTCTTTTTGTTTGCAGTCGTTGAAATAGAGAAATTAGATTACATTTTAGGCTTCGTTTTTCTCTCAACCGGTCACTGCTTTTTCCTGAAGAAGAAGATTTACAATTTATGCTATAGGATTTTCTCATATAAAATGAAAACGGTTGTTTTATTTTGCCCATGCTGCACATTCTTGGCTTGTGAGTAGGGTGTGAACTGCCAGCTCAGAAATTAAGGAGCATGTATTAGAACCAAAAATAGTCCGATAGCGTAGTGACCATGGGACTGCAGAAAATAGGGTCTGGTCAAAGGGTGCGTCCCGAGTAATGGTACGCGAATTTATCCTGACATAATTGGATCATTCGAAAATAAACCGATTTTTTTCATATTTAAAGCTCTCATTCTTATTTAACCAGAATTTTAATAAAAAAGATATGATGGTCTTAGAAAAGAGAGATTGTGGTTTTGCCTATTGATTATTTATCTAGAAACAGTTTCAATATTAGATATTTTGGTATATGATCGTCTTTAAAAGAGAGATTGTGGTTTTGTCTATTGATTATTTATCCAGAACCAGTCTCAATATAATATAATATTGATATGAAATTATATTATATTTTGCGAAAATTAAAATATTTTTTATAATTAAAAGCAAGTGAAATATTTTTATCATATTGACAGTGAATTGTGATAATAACAATTAATCTATAAAAATAAAATAATTAAAAGTAAGAAAAAAAATGAGTGAAATATTTAAACTGTAAAAATATTTCAACACAAAAATAAATTATATGAAAATGTAAGTTAACTAATTTATGTTGATGTCAATT
>APFE031740955.1:15240-49624 GCA_000404065.3 Pinus taeda | reverse complement strand
ATAATATGTGGATCATCAATAAAATATTTTAATATATAGAATTAAGTAATATTGACATATATTTAAAAAAAAAATATTAATGTAGCATCCCCTTTTTCAAGGACTTTGGCATAAATTACAGAAATATTTAATCTGGTTCTTATTTGTAATTTCAACAGCTAAATACACATCACACGTAATATTTTCCACCAAAGAAAATAAATAGAGATTATGCATGCCCTAACTGTAATAGAGGTCGTGCGGGCAACCAAGCCTTAACAAATGTGGGTTACAAAACCCTGCTTCCACAGTCGGAACAGTGCACGATAGTACGCACACTCATAAGTATTAATTATGTGAGAATCGACTAAAGAAAATGTTGGAAAAATCAAAAGCCAAAATCGCAGACGAGAAGCCAAACCCTAGGTTAGGGTTACCCGTGCTAAAAAACCACTCTAAGCTATAGGTTAGTATGCCAACCTCAATGAAAATTAATGTAGCAGTAAGACAATGCCGTGTTAAGGGTCTATTGTTTGGGAAAAATCTTGGGAAAAAATCAACTTAGGGATGGTTTTCTATACCTGTCAACAGTGGTTAGAACAACCATAATAAGGAAGAGGTAACTACAAGCCTCTTAATATGGAACAAAGATAGAGAAGGGGCATACGTTGACATTAATGAAAACCTTGCAAAAGGGAAGAAATCCTTTACTCGAGTGTTGGCCACTATCGATCCATGAATGGAACTGAGCTAATCACACACATAAATAACATTGAGTGAAGTTAAGCACGAGATTAAGGGAAAGCAAATATAATTGGGGATTATATATATATATATATATTATATATTATATATATATATATTATATATATATTTATATAAATAATATTATATATATATTATCTACGATCCATCAAAATGAGGGTTATTTCATGTTGGAAAGGTAGAGGAGATAAGGCACAAAAATTGACACACAAACCATAGGAGTTGATGCTCTTCTCTATTGATCACACAAAACCTTGATTCTTACAATGAACTCGGTGAAGGGTATTTAAAATTTTTCGACTAGCGACTAGCCTAAAATAACTTGACATGCACACACACTTAACTCAATTAACTCACACACTAAATATGGATTGCACTTAACTCTTTATTCATCACTCGACTTGACTCAATGCTGAGTTAACTCACTCTATAATTTTATCCAACTCTGGCATGTGGGAGTAATTACAATTTCTAACACTCCCCCTTAATTATGACTATATGACTCAACATAACTCAAACATGACTCAACTTGACTCAATTATACCTGCCAGGCTTACAATACAAATTGACTCAATCATCACCCAAACATGGTTGTTGGTCTATATCTCAGCTAGGCTTACAATGACTCAAGACTTTCACAATTTTTCATTTTCTTTTTCTCTTCTTCCAAATTTTAAATCCTCAAAATTGCTTCATTCTCTGTTGTAGGTTCTTGTTGTAGGCTCCATATTTTCTTTACTTGTTGCTACTGCTGTTGTAATTTTTCTTTGACTTTTCTTGAATTTGTGTTGAAACACAATCTGATCTTTTCTACTACACCTTCCTCTACAAATATTCATTCAACCATGGAATGCTGCCACAACATTACATCTTTAAATTGTCTTCTTTTCTCTTCTTCTTGTGCTTTACATTGCTGACTTTCTTTCTACCATATTTCTGAATAACATAATCTCATCTCTTATGGACTCCATTGTTGAAAAATGGTTTCAATGCATTCATCTTTGTCTTTCATATCATTCTTTTCACTTTCATCATCAGGTACTGCTACTTTTTTCATGTAATCTACACACTGAAGATCATTATTCACCATTTCATTCAATTATTTTATTCTAGTTGTTGCCTTAAGACTCACTTCAATTGTTCTATTGGTTTATGAATCCATTCTTCAATGAGCTTCAAATATGCATCAAATTTATTAAGAACCTTGTTTTCGACTTTTTCGACCATGCTATTCTGAACACATGCATATTCAAAAACAATGTAAAATCCATCAACTATGGTTGGTTGCACCAATTCACATCTCACTTTGTATTCATCATCCACATTTGTTTCGTCATAGTGGGATTCACCATCATCTCCATTGTGCACATTACAATGGATTCCTTGAGCATTTATATGCTCTTACTTTACTTCACATACAAAGGCTCTTGCTTCTCTCTCTACAATATTTGTTGCATCTTCTTCATCCATATGCATGCTTGCATAATGAGTTTCAATTTTATGGTCTTGACAATCATCATCCAATTTTGAGTGGGATTCTCTAAGCTCTATTTTCCTCTTAGAGACTTGCTCATCTACTCTCAGATCTGTGGTTGACTTCTTTGCTTGTGACATAACATGTTGTTGCATGTCACTCCCCCTTGCACCAAATTTTTGTTACAAGATCTTCCATGCTTCCAAGAACAAAGGACAAGGTACAGATACAGGCTGTGCTATACATTGAAAAGACACAACGCAGGAGAAGGCTTTGGATTGTGTGAATTCAGCTCTCTGATGGGTTTATCGTTTTTTGTAAACGAACATCAACGGAGATGGTGTTGGCTTTGTGGGGCCTGACACAGATTCAACATTAGTTAGCTAAACAAATCCCTACACTACTGGTCCTTTCGGCATCAGCCCGCGGAGTGCAGACCGAAGTCTCACCCAAAGCAGTATGGGGGGATTTTGGAACCAAGTTTCCGCACCCTAATATGGTCATGATGTCAGATTATACCCCCTGTTCCTACTTTTGCATAGGTCACTAAGCTTTAGGGCTCTGACAGTCTACCATTTATTCTGCCCTTCAGTACCTTCGCGAAGGTGTTTGATTGACCTTTGCGCAACCTTAACTTTCAATCCAGGAACTTCGCGCTACTTTGGCATCATATTGTATAGGTTCCCAAGTTATCTTAAGTGTTTTACTTATATTACTAATCAACCACAATTAGCGTTGTGTAAATAGATATTCTTACTTGCGTTTAATTATTCAATATTGTCACATACATTCGCGCATCACATGAACATTGTAAATTAAACCCAAAACGCAATACAACCAGATGCATTAACAATAAATAAATACACATAATTTGCAGAATACTTCTCTTTATTGATATCTTCTGATTAATACAGACTCTATCCGCCCTGTGCACACAGCTGCAGGGTTCCATGCACTCAACTGCGAACTTCTACCCTAGTCCTCTGCGCACTCAGTTGCAGAGCCTCTACCTATGCTAAGACCCGAAACACTTAGACTTCTTTCCCAAAACTCCTATTCTTTGCTATCCATTCTTAGTTCTGACTTGCTACTCCAAAACTACTTAGATCTTACTTACTTAGTTCCTTTTTATGCAATCCCATGGTCTCCGAAGCATGGGTGGATCTTTACAGCCAACTTTACATTTTAAAAAATAAGGGCGGAAAACCCTTTATGACTCTTGACACCTTCGCACTCCATGACAACAAAATGCAGAGACTTTACAACTTTATTACAAAATTGTCCAAAAACATGGGATTTTATCCCCAAAACTGTCCTTGGGGGAAACTGTTCCCAACAGGCCCCCAACACAAACATGGTGACTTGCCCTTGAGCCACTTTGCGGGCATGGAGATTTGGCGCGAAGACCTCCCAGCTCGACCTGTATGACATCAACCTTGACAGTGCACTGTGCGGTCGCCTGCTTCACTTTGCCAACCATCTGCTCTGTCATTGCTCCTGGATGATTAGCCTGAAGCTTCTGCTGAGTCGCTTGCAGATTAGCAAGCTTGCCTTCAATAGAGGCCATGACCGAATAAGCCTCATCCAACCAGGGCTTCAAGCGCGCCTTCAACACCGCCTCTTTGTGCTGTGATGCATCTACCTTTTCTTTCAGTGTTTTGGCCTCCTGCAGCTTCGCCAATCTCTGCGTGAGAGCGACGGTGCGTGCTGTACCTTTTACTTTGTCATAGTGCTACTGTAGTTCTCGCGCATTTGTTTCTAGCCATTGTACATTAGGGTCCTCCTGCAGGCTTGTTAGGACCTCGAACGACTGTTCAAACAACTGTGTGTAGTCTGCTACTGCACTGTCTATTGCCGTTATCGCCTTGGTGACA
Organism: Pinus taeda; assembly: GCA_000404065.3. Classification (NCBI taxonomy): domain Eukaryota; kingdom Viridiplantae; phylum Streptophyta; class Pinopsida; order Pinales; family Pinaceae; genus Pinus; species Pinus taeda. The sequence goes on along the minus strand of APFE031740955.1, from coordinate 45,532 downwards.
ATGGTTGCACGATGCTCCTTTACTTCTGGTGGAGTTGAAGGCTGGCCTTCAATTGTAAATCTACAATCTGTAGGTTTAGCTCTAGCTGAACCTTAGCCAAATATGTGCGAGCATTGCGCACCCCTGTAGCAAGCTTGTAGACTTATTTATCTGCCTTCGCCTCCTCAGGAATGGCCAATTTGGGGACCATTTGGCAAGCTTCCCTCACGTCCTTAGTCATGCACGTATTTGTGTTAGTAAGTTCTGTTAGCCCTGAAGTGCAGTGATGACTTTGTGAAGGTCAAATGAGGATTCAGGTTGCTTTGTTATCTTAAAAGGGTCCCACATGGGCCATTATTCCCCCTTATTCCCTTACCCCGCTCACACTTTACCCTTTCTCTTTCCTAACTTAGCCTTCATATCCCGACAAACCCTCTTTAACCTTAGCCCCAAGTGCAATAGCCAAAATTCTCATAAAACCTCACCCATATGCCTTACGTGCCTATAGCACATTGCCCGAAGACATCTCGTACCTTCACCACATCTTTGTCATTGATTTTTCCTTGCCAATCCAACGGTCCACATCCCATCTGATACGCCAACTTTTCCAATCATTCCCCGCCATCAGATCGCCTCCGCCAGATCTAACGGTCAGTGCTCATATCGCATGGACAACAAGTGCGATAGATACCCGCACAATGAGGGCGGTTGTCCTCTCTCCTCCGTCGCTACGTGTAATCCACTGAATGGCATCGTGCGAGTTCTGACACTTCCCCCTTACCGCCCAATGCCTCAGTGATGAAAACCATTACCACTCAAGTCAAACCACCCTGCACGTTATCGCCCACACATCTCCGCTACCCGATAACTGTCTGATCTGCTCACCTGGAGATCTAATGGCCTGGACATGTTCTGCTCCTGCCACGACCACCAGCCTCCAAAAAACGATCTTTGCCACACATCTCCCTTGATCTAACGTCCACCATTCACAATCACCTTAACCGTTCATCTGCCCATGCACTCCATGCCCCATGTCCTGTCTGTTACTTGAAGAGGAAGATGGCCGACTCTGTCAGTCTGGCAACAGTTTGACCATGAAACCGAATTAGGTTGCTCCTTTACTTCTGGTGGAGTTGAAGGTTGGGCCTTCAACTATAAATCTGCAATCTATAGGTTTAGCTCCAGCTGAACCTTAGCCAAATATGTGCGAGCATTGCGCACCCCTATAGCAAGCTTGTAGACCTATTCATCTAGCTCTTCCTCCTTAGGAATGGCCAATTCGGGGACCATTCGGAAAGCTTCCCTCATGGCCTTAATCATGCGTGTATTTGTGTTAGTAAGTTCTGTTAGCCTTGAAGTGTAGTGCTGACTTTGTGAAGGTTAAATGAGGATTCGGGTTGCTTTGTTGTTCTTAAAAGGGTCCCACATGGGCCACTATTCCCCCTTCTTCCCTTACGCCACTCACACTTTACCCTTTCCCTTTCCTAACTTAGCCTTCATATCCCGACAAACCCTCTTTAACCTTAGCCCCAAGTGCAATAGCCAAAATCCTCATAAAACCTCACCCATATGCCTTACGCGCTTATAGCACATTTCCTGAAGACATCTCGTACCTTCATTGCATCTTCGTCGTTGATTTTTGCCCGCCAATCCAACGGTCCACGTCCCATTCGATACACCAACTTGTCCGATCATTCCCCGCCATCAAATCGCCTCTGCCAGATCTAATGGTTAGCGCCCATATCGCATGGACAACAAGCGCGACAAGTACCCACGCGATGAGGGTGGTTTTCCTCTCTCCTCCGTCGCTACGTGTCATCCACTGAATGGCATCGTGCGAGTTCTAAAACCTCCCGCTTACCGCCTAATGCCTGCGCAATGAAAACCATTGCCACTCAAGTCAAACCACCCCGCACGTTATCACCCACACATCTCCACTTCCCGATAACCGTCTGATCTACTCGCCTGGATATCTAATGGCCCAGGTTCTGCTCCTACCACGACCACCAGCCTCCAAAAAACGATCTCCGCCACACATCTCCCTTGATCTAACGACCACCATTCACAATCACCCTAACCATTCATTTGCCCATGCACTCCATACCCGATGTCCTGTCTGTTACTTAAAGAGGAAGATGGCCAACTCTGTCAGTCTGGCGACAGTCTGACCATGAAACCGAATTAAAGGAAGAGCATGGTCGGGGGAGAAAAGGGCATAGAATAACTCAACAACCAAATTAAACAGTCATGGCACTCCACTGGCACAATTAATCCGATCACCTGGAGGATAGCACGATACTAGAACCGATCAGGTTTTCATAGTGAAGAAAGCAACTACGTTCAAAGGCGCTATTAGACAGTTAATCGTGGTTTGTGGTCAATTATGATCCCTCCATCCCTAAACGGCTAAGAGCCATTGTAAACATAGATTATAAATAGCTAGAAGATAGATGTAATCAGGGTTGGAAATGGTGTTTTGGTTCAACTTCTGGAGACTATAGATATTTTGTAACTTGCAGCGTCTCATCTTCATTTTCAGCAATGCAAGCTTCTTTTCTTGTTAATTGCTCAATGCCCATTTCTCCTCTATTCTAAACTTGTACCTGGAATTCTTTATTCATGATATCTTCCATGCCTAATGCTAGATAACTGTCATCTTATCTCTGTATTAGTAAATTGAATGTATTAGGGAGTAGATCACCCCGGTTTCTTCTATATCTAATGCAAGATAATTGTCATCTTATCTCTGCATTGATAGATTAGATTTGCAGGTTTCTTTACTAGTTGCAGCTGGCCATCATACATTATGTATGCATCCGCTGGTGTGGTTAGTATTCTTCATCTATTCACCTAATTCCTAAACTGTTGAGCATTGGTGGTCTAAAGCCTTATAGTCTGAGGGTATTCATGCATGTTGGGAGTGAAAATAGAGTAGAAGTGGTTATTTGGCTTGAACCAAACCATCACCCATCCCAATAAGTTCCTAGAACCATATTGAAGATTATATGTTACCAGGCATCTCCGAGCTACAACCTAGGAGAGTTTTCTGGAGCCCTAACATAATTGGAGTCGTTGCCGAGGAGAGGAGATTGAAGCTCAGCTTCCCTGGGAGAACAACACAGATCCAACTTTGATGATAGACAAAGTCTGGACACATTTTTGGTTGTAATCATCTATCTGGAGACTCTACTGGAGGCCAAACCTCTTGGCGACTCCACATCTAAGTTCTGGCTTAGTTTTTGAGGTACACTCGGAGAAATCCTTAGAAGTCACCAGCTGACCTAGTACCTGACCCTGAAAAGATCATCAAAGGAAGAAAGATATCACAGAAAGGAGCATTAGGACCAGGTAAACCTAAACAATCTTATGCATCTCTACAAGAAAGGCTTGTAACAGAGCACATACATATTGAGAATATAACCTCTAGCACTAGTAGTGAAGAAAAATTTTCATAGATTCATAAAGCTCTTTATTCTTTAGGTCCTCCTTTGGATTTCAGCCCAAAGGAAACCTCCCCTCCAGTCCATCATATTCCTTTAGTCCTGTCAGTCACCCCTCAACTCCCTATCATTCAAACTGCCAGTACTCTTTCATCTACCACAACCATGGCAGGTCCACAAGCACTCACCAAAATGGAAAGAATCATAGCTACTAGGTATGGATCTCTAGCACTGCCCACTCCTTTGAGTGCAATGCCTGCTGGAGAATATCAAAAATACATGCCTAAGTTCACTCGGACTGAAGGGGTTATAGTTGAAGAACATCTTAAGTCATTTTATAGCTATGTTGATAACCTAGATATTAGGGAAGATGATGTATGGATGAGAGTATTCGTCCAAAGCCTAGATGGAGAGGCAAGAAAATGGTTCATAGAATTGACCCCTAGGTCTATAACAGACATTGAGGCCTTAGATGATGCTTTTCTAAAGCATTGGGGGGACAAGAAAGATCTGCTCTATTATCATACTGAATTTGGGAACTTGAAAAGGGAGAATGGGGAGTCACTTTCTGATTTCAATAAAAGGTTCATCCGTATGTACAGCAAGGTACCAGCTGAAGTGAAGCCTACTCCCACCTTTGCCAAGCTCACCTATGCCAATGCATTTGATTTCAACTTCTGCTTGCTATTGAGAGAAAGAAGATGTGTTTCTCTGGTTGAAATGTAGGATGCAGCCTTGGAGGTGGAATCTAATATTATGGCTGCAGAGAAACTTAAGGGACATGTTGACAAAATGAGATAGAGGGGTGAATCCTCTTCATCTTCAGACCCCAAGATAGACAAAATGACCAAGATGATAGAGCCATTGGCCTCTTAAATCTCCAAGCTGAAGGTTGAGCAGCATTCAGGGAAAGGAAGGGTTCCTAATACATTTTCTCCTAGAAGTTCAAATCCATATAGGAGAGAAAATGAGCAGTTGCAGATTTTGCAAAGAAGCAAAGATGCCAATGAAGAACAAAGGGTGAGGATCCCTTTTCAGAATACAGTCATCGAAGAAGAGCAGTTTGAAGAAGATGATGAGATCCATTGCATGGAAGACAAAGGAGGTGCCTCTTTTTTAACCAAAGCTGTCTATGATAAGTCATTATTCAATGACCAGATCAGCCAAAAATGGGATGGTGAGGTTTTTCTACAAACCGTAGATCAGCACAAATATAATTTGAGGTCAAAAAGCAATAATGTCAAGGAAACTCTTGTTCATAAAGTTGTTGCCCCTGTAGAACAACAAGCTAATAAGGAGAAGCAACTAGCAGTTGATCCTATCATCCTCAAAGCTCCAGCCATAGAGGTAAGAGGCCTTGACAACTCCCCTTCTTCTTGCAGTTTTCAATCAGAAATCCAGAAGCCAAGAATACCTATGCCCCTGATTGAACCAATGAAGAATGAGTCCTTCAAGAAATATATCCTTGAGGTTCTTGAGCCTAATACGATCCAAGATTCCACTGACTATGTAAATCTGCAAGATGACCAACCAACTGTTATTCTCAGCCCAATGACTGAAAATTGTAAAGACAACTCCCCGTCATCCTATGTTCCTCTATCTATTCATGATAAAATCCTTCATAATTGCCTTCTGGAAACTAGAGTTAGCCATAATCCAGTGCCCAAGGCTATCATGGATAAGCCCAGTCCTGACATTACCAAGATTTCTCAGTTGGCTTCTATGCAGCTTAAAAAACCAGTGTGCCAGATCACAGAGGAAGAAGGCCCACAATTTTGAGACATGTTCTTTAATGGGGCTTTCTCTGAGGAAGATAGAGGACTAGGTGGATTCATTGTGTCCCCACACAAGAATGCATTGATTCACCTTTTTTATTAACTTTTTAGGTCACAAATGACACAACAGAGTATAAAACAGACCTTATTATTTAGCAGGTGTACAAAACCTTCGAAGCAAAACATCCAAGACTGAATGTATACAGAGATGAGGTGAAATATAGACCATCCCTGCCCAATAATATCAAATGTTGTAAAGTTTTTTAATTAGGTGATCAAATCAATAGGCTTCTACAAGTCTTTGATGGATTCCCTGATATGCACATTGACCAAGAGAAAGAAACCTTTCATAGAAAGGCAAAAAGGGTCAATTTTCAGTATGGTGACTGTTTTCTCGGAAGGAATGCATCAAAGGAAGGATATATTTTTGAAGGCCCATTTAATGGACTATTCTTCAAACTTTATTTCAGCTAAGGCTTTCAAGCCTTGGTATTGTAAATATTTTGTTTTCAAAGTTTTTATTTCCATGCTAATTAGACTCCATGCCCAATGGAATACTAGGAAATATTTCTGATCTTGTTTCTTATGTAAAAGGTAGTGGTCTACAGTTCTTGAAACCTCACAAGGAGGATTTATCCCCAGAAGGAGCCAGTGTTAGCCCTGAAGTGCAGTGCTGACTTTATGAAGGTCAAATGAGGATTGAGGTTGCTTTGTTGTTCTTAAAAGGGTCCCACATGGGCCATTATTCCCCCTTCTTCCCTTACCCCATTCACACTTTACCCTTTCTCTTTCCTAACTTAGCCTTGATATCCCAACAAACCCTATTTAACCTTAGCCCCAAGCGTAATAGCCAAAATCCTCATAAAATCTCACCCATATGCCTTACGCGCCTATAGCACATTTCCTGAAGACATCTCGTACCTTCACTGCATCTTCGCCATTGATTTTTCCCTGCCAATTCAACATTCCACGTCCCATCCGATACAAAAAATTATCTAATCATTCCCCATCGTGAGATCACCTCTGCCAGATCTAACAGTCAGTGCCCATATTGCTCGGACAACAAGCGTGGCAGATACCCGCGCGATGAGGGCGATTTTCCTCTCTCCTATGTCGCTACGTGTCATCCACTGAATGGCATCACGCGAGTTCTGACACTTCCCGCTTACTGCCCGATGCCCGCACGATGAAAACCATTACCACTTAAGTCAAACCACCCTGCACGTTATCACCCACACATATCTGCTGCCTGATAACCATCCAATTTGCTCGCCTAGAGATCTAATGGCCCAGACATGTTCTGCTCCTGCCACGACCACCAGCCTCCAAAAAATAATCTCCGCCACACATCTCCCTTGATCTAATGGCCTCCATTCACAATCACCCTAACCGTTCATCTGCCCATGCACTCCATACCCCACGTCTTGTCTGTTACTTGAAGAGGAAGATGGCTGACTCTGTCAGTTTGGCAACTGTCTGACCATGAAACCGAATTAAAGGAAGAGCATGGCCGGGGGAGAAAAGGACACAACACGACTCAACAACCGAATTAAACAGTCATGGCACTCCACTGGTACAATTAATCCGATCACCTGGAGGACAACACAGTACCAGAACCGATCAAGTTTTCATAGTGAAGAAAGCAACTACGTTCAAAGATGCTATCAGATAGTTAATGGTGATTAGTGGTTAATTGTGATCCCACCATCCCTAAACGGCTAAGAGCCATTTTAAAGATATATTATAAATAGCCAGAAGATAGATGTAATTAGGGTTGGCAATGGTTTTTTTGTTCAACTTCTGGAGACTATAGATATTCTGTAATTTGTAGCATCTCATCTTCATTTTTAGCAATGCAAGCTTCTTTTGTTGTTAATTGCTCATTGCCCATTTCTCCTTTGTTCTAAACTTGTACCTGGAATGCTTTATTCATGATATCTTCCATGCCTAATGCTAGATAATTGTCATCTTATCTCTGTATTAGTAAATTGAATGTATTAGGGATTAGGTCACCCAGGTTTCTTCTGTATCTAATGCAAGATAAATGTCATCTTATCTCTACATTGATAGATTAGATTTGCATGTTTCTTTACTAGTTTCAGCTGGCCATCATACATTCTATATGCATCTGCTGGTGTGGTTAGTATTCTTCATCTATTCACCTAATTCCTAAACTATTGATCATTGGTGGTCTAAAGCCTTGTAGTTTGAGGGTGTTCATGCATGTCTGGAGTGAAAACAGAGTAGAAGTGGTTATTTGGCTTGAACCAAACCATCACCCATCCTAAGAAGTTCCTAGAACCATATTGAAGATTATATGTTACCAGGCATCTCCGTGCTACAACCTAGGAGATTTTCCTGGAGCCCTAACAAGTTCTACCATGGAAGTGAGGGTAGTGTCTCGCTATAGGGCCATCTGTTCATTATTAATCTTCTTCTCACTGATCACCTACAAAGCACGGTGTTCGTTAGCCCTCAGCTACACAATCACTCTGTTCCTCTGTCGCTCAAGGGCTTCCTCAAGTAATGTTTTGAAAGGATCTCCTACACCCTCATCTTTATTTTCTTCCTCCAAAGGAGATCATCGGGGTTTGTGAGGTTGGTCTTGCAAGGGTTCAACCAAATCGAGTCCTAACTCCTTATACCCTGACCTAGTTGGGGACATGCAAAGAAAAAGAGAGAATGAGAAGACTGCTCTGATACCACTAATTTGAACTTAAACAAGAACGTAAAAAATTACATATATAGCCATAAATAAAAAGATGCAGTATAAGTAACACTTCATTTCATTAATCTCATAATACTAAAATATGCTAAATGGAAATAAACTAGCTTGGGCGATGGTAGCTTATCTTTGAGAAGAGATGTGGTGGCTACATGCCTTTGAATGTTACAATGAGGCTCAAGGGCCTATTTATCATTAAACAACAAGAGAAAACCCTAAACAACCAAAACCCTTACCCCAGGAGACGTAATGCCAAGAGTTTTTGGGGACCGTTCGGGTTAGTTGGGCAACCAACTTCCTGAGGTCGTAACTTGGTCATATTATCTTTGTTTAGCATGTATGATACCTTGTTGGAAATGTCTTCCCAAGTATTACAATATTTGTGTCAAACCCTTGCCTATGGTTTTTGGCCTGTAGCAGACCTCAAAAAAATGTCGTTTAGGGGGTCAAAACTGCTCCAAAAGTTAAGGACCCGAAAAATTGCTAATAATAGTAAATGCTGAAATAAACAAGAAAATAGATGAAACTGATTGAAGTTCTAGGTGGAGTAGGTGGGTGGCCACCAATATCCACATGAATCATCTATAATCTACCTAAAAAGGGGAAAACACCAAAATTACCCGTTGTTGGGTAAGTTTTCGAGCAGCTGGGCAAAAAATCCCAAAATTTGGGTTTTGAGTAAGATTTAATCAACCATTAATGAAGATGAAACCCCTCAAGGAAGCCTATAAATAGAGGAGGGTTGGGTTCATTTTGAGCATCAAGGTGGATCAATTCAATTGTTCTTGAGCATTAGGTTTGATGGTTTTAATGCCCCTTTACTTCTCGTCAATTTCAGAGGTGAAAGATTCCACCCTATTTGGTATCTCAATTCTTCTCTCTATTTTGGCACAAATTTTATCTCGAAAACAAGTTTTGTGGGTATTGGTATTTTATATGGTGCAGGAAGAATCTGAAGAACAATGAAGGTTCGATTTATTTTAGTGACAATGAAATTCTATGTGTTCAACTAGGATCATTGTTCTGAATTTTTCATCAAAAAGTAGTAGAGTATTGTCACCCTAAAATCATATTTTGGAATAGTGAAGGGATAAACATTCAATTATAGAAGTATCCTGGAGTAAAGTGGATGTCAGAGCGAAGAAAAAAGTGTTTGCTAACTACGCATGGGATTAGGGATCCTTGTAAGGACCTTTCACAGTTCTGTGGGTGATATCAAACATCAGGATTTGGAACCCTGAACTCTCTATGATTGTTGTGGTTTTCTAAGTTGACCGCAGATCTAGTGATTGAATACAAAAAGGGACGTCTGAATTGGAGTTGTGACATCCAAGGAATTTTTTAGACAAACATAAACATATTAATTGGGCGGTGAGATCTTTTCAACTGTTGTCATAGGTTCATACCCCCATTGCCGATGTGACGTAGAGAGGTGATGAAGGAAGAAAATTGTGGCTTTGGTGACAACAATTCATTCCAATATGGGAGGAAAATTATGTCTTTGTATAAGTAAGGACATATTGTAGTAGACACAATGAAGCTCTTGCAGATTCTTGTAACTTGAGAAGGACTGAAGAATGTGAGAAGAGTCAGAATAAGCCCTATGCAGGCCTGAGGTAGCTTGATTGGATGAATATCTCACAAGTTTCTTCACTACTAATTGATCCAACAATTGGTTAGGGTGTTTCATTAAATTTTGTCTCTAGTCTATTATTGAAGATCATAGTCATATCTATGGAATAGAACTAAATATTATAGTATCTTGGTCATATGTCGCATGGGCTTATTTTGACCGAGCTATCGGGCATGACTTATCATTGATGAATGGTTGAATACCTATATGGTACCATTGAAAATTGTCGTTGATATTTATTTTAGTATTGGGTTTTATATTTTTGAATCATACACACTAATGTTATCATATTGTTTGGGATGAAATAAATTGTTGTGTTGAATTTTATTGTTAAATAAATTTAACAAGAAGTTTATTACTATTGGAAGCCTACGGAGGAAATCACCTTAATATATTACAGTGGTGTCAAAGCACTAAAATCCTGCCAACTTGTGAGTTTTGTGCATGTTTCTAGGGAATACAAGTAACCTTACAATCAGGGTAACCGTTGGGAAATCATGGAGGGTAAGGAGGAACGAGGAGATCCAAACACCAAGGATCTCTTACATGTATTGATACATGGATAGACAAAAATATCAAATTTAATATTATAGGGGCAACAACAAGGACAATAGATAATGCACACCTTGGCCCAGGGCTAGCAACAACTTGCTCAAGTGATGACTCATCTCATAGGTAATGAAAATGTTTCTTGCAACAGCAAAACTAACATGGAAGGGAGTAGGAATCATAACCCTAGTCCTCCTAACACCATGGAAACCAATAGAAGGAGTCACCAACCATTACTTCCTCAATTCACAAACAATCAAGCCATGTCAAACCATGATTTTGTTGAACTCAACATACTGTTGGATGGTTATTTTCGTGAATACGTCAATGCTAGAAGAAAACACATGAGCTACTATGAACTTCAATTAATATCATTATTTTACATTCAGAAATAGACCCAGGGGACAACCTAATTCAAATCTAGTACGTAAGGTGAGTAAAATTTTCCTTCCCTCCTTTGATGGATCATCTAATTATACAACAAGATCTTGGGTGCAAAAATTGGACACCTACTTCAGGTTCAACCGTATGCCAGATGCAAACGCGATCCAATTTTCCACTTTACATATAGAAGGGGAAGCATATGAATGGTGGTATCATGGTTTAGTAACATTGGGGCATGCCAACGTTACTTCCTATGAATATTTTATGCAAAGGATAATAGAAACATTTGGTTGAAAGAACCAAAACATCCACTTCATAGAATTGGCACTTCTAAAGTAGATGGGCTCGCATGAAAAAGTCATTTCTGAATTTGAGCATACCACTATCATGGTCACATATATATCTGAAGAAATATTAGTCATGTTTATTGCGGAAGCTTTATCCGAACCAATACAAGGTTGGATAAAGGCATTCAACCCCACGTCCCTCCAAGAGGCTATTAAGAAAACTCGTGATATGGGGAATGCAACGGTCAAGTCTAACTCCCCTCCCAATCCTTTCATTCTTCCCAAATATAAGGAGAAGAAGGCCCCTCAACATGATTGTCCCTAAAGGGACAGGTTAGAAATGGAGACTTGAACTAAAATAAGGAGGAAAAAGCTACATTTTATTTGTTGGGAACCATGGGAACCTAAACATCACTATTTTGGAAAGGGGAAGATTCACTACATTTAAGTGTTCTTTGTCAACGAAGAATAAGAAGATACCACTCTAAGTACTGAAGAAGAGTCACCTCACAAGGAAGCAAAAGAAGAAGAAAAACCTAGCAATCACAAGGAAGAATCACCAGAAGAAGCAAAAGGTGAAGAAAGGGCTAGTGGAGAAAAGAAGTTACGTCCCCAAGTCAAGATTGCAACCCTTTCTGGCACACCCAAGTATTACACCTTTAATGCCATGCGAGTTGTCAAGGTACAATGCATCACAACACTAATTGATGGAGGAGCCACACACAATTTCATTGATGCATCGCTAGTGCCTAAGAGAGGACTTCCCACTGAAGAGTTCGAAGGCTTGGATGTAGCATTTGCAGATGCATACAATTTGGATTTCACTGAAATGGTCCTAGGTTTGAGCGTAACTCTCACTAACTATACTTTTACTAGTGATTTATATGTAACAAATCTTGTAGATATCAATATGGTATTAGGGGTTTAATGGCTGTATTCATTGCGTAAGCTCATAAAGGACTACCAATTTAAAGCATTGGAGATGGAATTTAAAGCACCAAAATGTAGTAGGGTAGTCTTGAGAGGTATTGAAAATGGTGGACCATAGGTTGTTTTAGCTAGAAGAATGGAAGCTACTTCAAGCATGATGATGTCACATATGAAACAAATTGCAGAATCATGAGCCAAAATGTACCTCGCAATGATAAACCATAGTACAACACAAATATTCAACAAATAATTGACAAGCATGCTTTAATTTTTGGTGATATTCCTCTAGGATTGCCTCTTAAGAGAGGATTCGTGCACACTATAAAACCGGAAAAAGGAGCTAATCCTGTGATCACCATGCTTAGTTACACCTAAATAAATTCAAGGATGAAATAGAAAATACCATCCAACTGTTAGAAATGTGCCACATTAGACCTAACTTGAGTCCATTTGCCTCATCCATGGTCATGGTAAAGAAGAAGGATGATGCGTGGAAAATGTGCATTGATTACCGAGGGTTCAACATGAAAACTATCCAAAATAGGTACCATGTCCCCAGGATTGGTGAATTACTAGACGAAATTCATGGAGTAGTTTACTTTTCAAAAATTGATTTATGTTCAGGGTACCATCAAATCCAAGTTCGAGAAGAGGACGTGCCGAAAATGACATTTCGATGTCATTACGGACATTTTGAGTTTTTGGCCAAGTCATTTAGGCTAACCAATGCCTCCACTACCTTCCAATTTTGTATGAAAAACATCTTCAACAAGAAGCTAAGGAAGGTTTTATTAGTGTTCTTTTATGACCTTCTCATTTACAAAAAAACATGGGATGATCTTTGAGGCATTTGGATACAATTTTGAGCATTATGCAGGAGGAATCTCTCTATGCCAAAGTGTTAAAATGTGAGTTTTGGCTGACATATGTTCTTTATTTAGTACACATAATCAACACAAAGGGGATATAGTTTCATTAGGAGAAAACTTAGGTAATATTGGACTCCCCTACACCTAAAACCCTAAGAAAATTATGTGGGTTCCTCAGGATCTGCACCTATTACTGACGGTTGGTTAAGGGTTTCTCTTAGTTAAGTGCACCTTTGAAAAACTTAACTAAAAAGGGAGAATTCAGGTGGACAAAGGAATCTAACAAAACGTTTAACAAGTTCAAAGAAATAATGATCTCATCTCGATTTTTGGCTCTTCTCGACTTTGGTCAACCATTCATATTGGAATGTCATGCATCAGGGGAAGGAATAGAGGTTGTCTTAAAGCAAAAGGGTCACCCTATCACATTCGAAAGTTGGAAGCTTCAGGAAACAAAGAAGCTTTAATCCATATATGAGAAGGAGATGTTGGCTATCATGCATGCTTTGGCAAATTTTAGACACTATTTGGTTGGAAATAGGTTCATAGTTAGGATAGACCACAACAACCTATCCCATTTCTTAGGGCAAAAGGACGTTAATTTGTGGAAACATAAATGGGTAATAAAGATCCAAGCTTATGAATTTGATATTGAGTATGTGAAGGGAAAGAAGAATGTGGTGGTTGATGCACTTTCTAGGAAGCCAACAACATGTTCCCTATGGAATTCACAAAAGATTGGAAGGCACACCTTGCAAAAATGTATGCCAAGAACCAATTTACCTGTGCACTAATCGACGAGATCATCCTGGATGATAGGTGCAAAATAATTCATGGAGTCATTTATTATAAATACATGGTATACCTGGTTCTTGAATCTAAAATCAAGCAAAATATTTTGAAGGCTACACATGATATTCCCTTGGTTGGGCATCGAGGATTCTTCAAGATATATCGAAAGATTCAGGAACAATTCTCTTGCAAAGGGATCAAGGAAGATGTGAAGAAATACATTAGCGAATTCATGACAAGCCAACAAAATATGGTTGAGCATACACATCCTATATGTTTTCTCCAATCCCTACGAATCCAAGAACAAAAATGTGAGAGCATCTTGATGGATTTCACCAAAGGGTTACCCAAAGTGCAAGAGAAGGATTGCATCTACACAGTGGTAGACAGGATGACTAAATTCACACACTTCTTTGCCATCTCAACTTATTATTTGGCCAAAAAAGTGGCATAATTGGCTTTCAAAGAAGTCTTTTGACTGCATAGGCTTCCCAAGAATTTAGTCAACAATCCTCACAGTAGATTTATGGGCTCATTTTGGCAGGAGCTTTTCAGGCTAGTGGGAACTAAATTAACCCCTAGCAATAGCTATCACCCTCAAACCAATGGTCAGACATAAATTATAATTGGATTGAAGGGCACCTGCACAACTATGTGACATGTTAGCAGAAGGCATGGATTAAGTGGTTGTACCTTGGAGAAAATTTGTACAACACCAACTACTACTTATCCATTGGGATGACAACCTTCAAAGCGCTGTATGGGTATGATGCATGGTCCTTCATCGACAAAATTTTTGGAGAAAACAAGGCACCTATTTCCAGAGATAGGATACATGAGAGTTAGGACATTGTCAAGATACTCAAGGAAAACATACAAGTTTCTCAAACTCGACAGAAATTGTATGCAAATCAACATGAACATAGTGTAATTTTGAATAGGAGACCTTATTTTCTTACAATTGTAGCCCTATAGACATTCTACAGTCAAGAAGAGTCGATTAGAACAATTGAAGTCGAGGTTTTATGTGACTTACAACGTTATCCATAGAGTTTGTGAGGTGGCATATGAGTTGGAGAAACCAAGTGATAACAAAATCCACAATGTATTTCATGTCATTCCTCAAGAAGGTTGTGGTTCAACAGGCCACCGCCTCTATCGAATCACCACCATTAGATGAAGAGGGACAATTGGAACTAATTATGTAAATGATCATGGTTGTGTGAGAAAAGAAGTTAAGGGGAAGATTAATTCCAAAATAACTCATTAGATGGAATAATTTACCAGAGGAGGGTGCGACATGGGAAGGAAAGTTGGTTTTGTAGCAACCGAACTTGCAATTTCTTGAGGGCAAATAATTTCAGGTAGCGGGGACTGTAATGTTCTCAATGAATTGAGAACAAATATGAATGATTATCCTATCCATCCCCAGAGGCTATAGTCCACCTAAATAGGGGAAAAACCAAAAAATACACATTGCGGGTAAGTTTTCAAGTAGCTGGGAAAAAATCTAGAATTGGGGTTTTGAGTAAGATTTACTTAACCATGTATGAAGATGAAACCATTTAAGGAAGCCTATAAATAGAGGATGATTGGATTCATTTTGAGCATCAAGGTGGATCAATTCAATTGTTATTGAACATTAGCTCTGACGATTATAACACTCGTTTACTTCTAGTCAATTTCGGTGGTGAGAGATTCCACCCTAGTTTGCATCTTTACTCTTCTCACTATTTTGGCACATGTTTTATCTGGGAAATGAGTTCTGTGGGTATTGGTATTTTGTATGGTATAGGAAGCATTTGAAGAATAGTGAGGTTTTGGTTGATTTTAGTGACAATGAAATTTTCTATGTTCGAATGGGATAATTGTTCATGAGCTTCATAATGACATAGAGCATTAGTCAAGTCCCATATCATAGTGGATGAAAGCGTTTACTATTTTTGTGACATTAATAAGATTGAAGATGAAAAATACTTTCTCTTGAATTGTTAAACATATAACTAATTAAATATTAATTTTAAAATATTTATCATAGTATCAACTTTAAAAAAATTCTAATTCAATAAAATTATGGTAATTTTGTAATACTTTTGCAATTAATATCATATTTATTATGATGTAATAAACCAAATTTAAATTCAATAACCATAATTATCACTCATATATCTAACGATCTCTCACAAAAGTTCTTCAACCCACCACCCCTTCCCAATGTGATCGGTAATCATCACTCATATATCTAACGAGCATTGATGAAATTTCTTCAATCCACCACCCCTTCCCAATGTGATTGGTGATCATGTTTCAATGACACCTCAGTTCTGGTGACTTTCGCTGACATGGACCAAGATCAATTGTCTTCACTTGTGATTCACTTAGAACACCTCATCTACTTTGAGTTGATATAAGTAGCTAGAACCATTAAAAAAAATCAGCTTATTTTCCTAGTGAAAATACAATAGCTGAATATTTTATTAGGTAATTGAATATTATGGATGGAAAAAGTTTAAAATTTATTAGAATTGATCATTTTCTTGGAGTTGATTGTATCGAGAGGAAAATTTTATAATTCAGTGTGGAAGAGATATGTAAATTTTTCCATTCTTTAACCAAATAAATTTATAGCTTAGTATAGAAAAGGTGTGTAAATTTATCTATCCATTTCTCCTCAACCAAATAAATTAACACTTAAATAAATTTAAAAAATATAAAAATACCCATATAAATAAAAATGAGTCATGTAACAATTATGAACCTAAAGAAACTAAACACCATCATGGACAAGCGATATAAAAGCCAAAGAGATCATTCGACAGAGATTGTCAATGAGGAGCACATAAAAGACGAAGAGATCATTCAAAATAATCCATATCACTTCCTCTGTGATTTGGATTGTTACATGGTGGGTGTCGATCTAGAGGAGGGATGAATTGGAGACGGTGTCCGACATGGCTGAGATGTTGGGCAGAGCTATTTCTACCATCACATCGACATGATGCCAATACAACTAGAAAATCTTGACATATGAAAGTAAGAAACCTCAACATTTGCTTTTGGTTGATTTAAATATAGAGCTGAATTGTTTCATGTATTTTCTATTTTAAATGATTAATATGAATGTAGTGTGTTTTCAACCTTATTTTTTCTTAAAATTTAACACCTATTTAATTTAATATTATAACAATAAATTTTAAATTATATTAATCATGGTATTATAATATTATGTAAATGTTAAAAATAAAATATTACAAATATAATGTTATATATCTATAATAATATGTTATTAAAATTTTAATAATTTTGAGAGAGGGAGGGAAGAAAAAAAATATAGAGAGAAAAGTGGAGAGATGAAAAAATGAAGTGACAAGGGAGAGATGAAGAGAGTGTGTGTATGTTTGGGGTGAGATAGAGATACAAATAAGGAGAGATGGAGGGAGTATAAATATAGATGGAGGGGGAGAGAGGGAAGAATATTTCTTGCACTCGATGCACTGATTTCATTGTAGATGGTGATTTCTAATCCTATTTTATTTATTGCACTAGATGCATTGATCTCAATGTATATGTTGATTTCTAATAATATTTGATTGGTTGCACTAGATGCATTGATTTTAGTGTAGATGTTGATTTCTAATCCTATTTGATTACTTGCAATAAATGCATTAATTTTAGTGTAGATGTTTTCTAATTCTATCTGATTGTTGGCACCAAATGCATTGATTTTAGTGTAGATGTTGATTTCTAATTCTATTTGATTGCTTGCACTAGATACATTGATTTCAGTGTAGATGTTGATTTCCAATTATATTTGATTGCTTGCACTAGATGCATTGATTTTAGTGTAGATGTTGATTTCTAATCCTTTTTTATTGCTTGCATTAGATTCTTTGATTTCAATGTAGATGTTTCTTTCTAATCCTTATTGATTTCTTGCATTAGATGCATTAATTTCAATGAAGATGTTTTATTTCTAATCCTATTTGATTGTTTGCATTAGATGCATTGATTTCATTGTAGATTTTGATTTCTGATTTGATGTAACTGAATGTATAATGGTACGTTAATTTTAAAATGATTGGATTAACAATGTGCATTGATTTCAATTTTAGCAATTTTTTTTATTGAAAATGTGCATTCATTTTTCTGTTATAGTAATTCAGCCTATTAATATTGGAGAGCAAGAGAGAGAAGGCATGGTATTTTCTACAACAACTCAAGTTAAAGGTTTGAATCGTTAATGCTTTCAACTTCCCTTTTTCAAATAATCGATATGAAAAGATGGAAAAACTAAAAGGGGTGACAATAAGAATAGTAGAAGTTTGTTTGAGATTGATCGCAATGAAGACAATTTGTCATTGACTACATTCTTATTATTCACATTTTTTGTCATTCAACACTATTACATTGTCACTTTGCATTCAAAAGTATTATTTCATCATTATAATTATTAACAATATCTATCATCTCAACAAACTTAGGTCGTTGAGCAAATTTAAAATTAAAACTACACTTCACGGTATATTTAGTAATACCTGGAGGGACAATATTAAGAATTAATTAGTTGTCAACAATTGTGATACCTGAAATTAAATGAATAATTGTCTAGTATCATTCCTCTTGCAAAATATTGATAAGATTATCTTCCTTCTTACTCACCAACTATTTACTAATAGACAATTACCTACACAATAGGAATATAACAAAACAACTATAACATTCACAAACATTACCATCCAAATCCAAACACATAAACATAAAAACCACTCAAAGCATCCAAACACAAATGTACAAACAATACAAGGCAAGCAACATAGACTAAATTAAAGAAGATAATGATATGGTCATGTCAAGTGAAGAAAACATAATGTAAATTTCAAAGTATGAAGTTTATTTCAAACATATACATAATAATGATAATCTTAAAATGTGACATTGTCGCCCTCAGCTAGAACCAACCTAGATCCATCTAACTCTAGATCTATCATGCATTGATAGGGATCAAATCCCTTGAGGCGCAAATCTTTCCTCAAATTCTACACTCCAAAAAGAAGGTTTGCACCTTGAGAGATTTGATCCCTCTCAACGCATGATTCTTACAAGAAACTCTCAGTCTATTTTCCTAGTAAAAACACAATAGGTGAATATCTTATCAGGAAAATGAATTTTTTGAATAGAAAAAATTTAAAATTTATCTTCCAATTACTTAAACTAAAAATATTATCTATATAATTTAATTTTTATTAAGAAGTTGAATTAGGATCGTGAAGATGTAGACTTTGTCATTTTACCATTTAAATGTTATCATTTGACTTATTATATATGGATTGTTGATTTTGATCGATCATTAATGTACACAGCTTTATTAAAATTCAAAAATATACACATGGAACAAAACTCAATAAAATTTCATTCTCATAAAGCGGCGTGCGGTGAGCAGCGTGGGTCTGACTGTGACGAGCGGCAAGCGGCGAGCAGCGTGGGTTTGACTGTGAGGAGCGGCGAGCGGCGAGGGCTTCTCCAGAGGCAAGCGGCGGGCGGTGAGCGGCGTGGGTTTCTCATCCTCGTCTAGCAAGCACAGTTCTTCCTTGACAGCGGCGCGGGTGTGGGCTCTCTTGAGGCGAGTAGCGAGGGTTTCTCCGGCGACTCTGCGCAGTTCTTCTCCTCCCTCCTTGTCTTGCAAGCTCAGGTACAGGTCATCCTTGGTAGCGGCTTGGGTGTGGGCTCTCAAGAGGCGAGCAGCGTGAGGAGAGCAGCGAGGGTTTCACCAGAGGCGAGTGGCGAGGTTTTCACCGACGAGTTTTTCTCCTCTGTCCTCGTCCTACAGGCGCAGTTCTTCCTTGGCAGCGTCGCGGGTGCGGGCTCTCTAGAGGCGATCGGCGAGAGGCGAACAGAGAGGGTTTCACCGGTGACTTTGCGGGTTGTTCTTCTCCTCCATTCAGGCTCAGTTCATTTTCTGGTCTTTTAATTTTCTCTGAGCGGGGACGAGGTGGCTGCCCTTGTCTCCTCTACCCCCGGCTCTACCTCTGCTCCGATGGGTTTTCTCCTTCTCAGTGGCAGCTTGGTTTTGGTTTTGGCCACAGCATATCCTTTGGAGCGTTGAGGGAACAGCGGCGCTCTGCACTGTTTCGGGCCGCTTCCATGGATGATCCCGCTGGTCTTATTCTGCAGGCAGTTGTGGATGATTGAGGCAGTGTTTCTACCTCTGTTTCTCGTCTGATTCAGGTGGAGAGTTTGAGGGGGCAGGGAAGGAGTGGCTTTTTTTGCTGCTCTCTTCCTCATTTCGTGCCTCTCCTTTTATATTGGGCGGACAGATCTATCGCTTTTTGTTCTCATTTTCTATCCACAGAAGCTTGTCTGCTTGGTGCTTTGGTGCATTCTTCTACACCTTATAGATGGGTTGTCTCTTCAGGACTATTTTCTGTTAAGTAGTTTTTCTGGGGTTTATACCTTTATTTGCTACCCTGTCTGAGGGCATATCTGGATACTTCTTTTGGAGTATTTTTGTCTATGGCTCGGTCCACGTTTCTGCATATGCTTCAGGCATCTGCAATATGTAATTCTTATTTTATGAATATATCATGCTTTTTCTTCCTGAAAAAGAATCTTGTAAAATAAAAAATTAAGTTTTGGTTGGTTTGGTGTGTTTTTTGAACATTTGATATCTTGAGTAAATGGAGAGGCCATTAAAATTCCTTGAGATGGAAAACTATTATCCAATGAAACTATGATTGACACCCAAATTCACTTAACTACGTTCATGCTGTTGATCGCATGACATTATGATGGGGAGCAATTTTTGTAAAACTATGGTCGGCATTGAATTGTGTTAGACTTTAAAAAAACTATTGTTCCTCATGATCTTTATAAAAATAATGGTGCTAAATGATATAATCAACTGCAATTTTTGAGATGCAAAATTTTTCTATGTTTTACACTCTAAACAAATGTTTACACTTCAAGAGAGTTATTGTTATATTTATGTGTAAAATAAATTTATACGTGATAATAAAAAATAAGAATATAATATATATATAATAATATATATATATATATAATATATATATAATAAATATATATATATATATATATATATATAATATATATATATATATATATATATATATATATGGTTTAATATAATATATTTTTTTGTGTTTTCTGTTTTTAATAATTATCCTCTTATAAATGAGGATGGATTTTTTTGATAACAAGTTCTGATTTAGTTGAATTCTTTGAGATACAATCATTTTTTGCTATTACATAAAGAGGTGAAGAGGGTGCCATTCTAAGTTGTGGTTGGAACAATGGAACAATAGCTAGCAAGGTGGTGGTGTGAAAAGTTGGGCTCATAGAGAAATGAGAATTTTAAATATTCACACATATATAGGTACCCGTTTTTGGCTACTTAATGTTACCATATTTTTTATTGTTTGTATTACTAAGTCATCTTATTTTATATAGAGAAAGAAATGATTTTAGTGTTCGACAATGTCTTGGTAATCCTATTTATATTTATATTATTATTGTTAAGGAGGCAAAAATTTATAGGAGGTGGATGGTGTATTTGGTGAAAATGTATTTGTTGCAATCTTACGTGTTGTGAATGGCAATATCGATATATAAACATTCAACCTTGATAATAAAATGATATTTAAAACATTTCAAAGAATTAGTAGGTTCGTTGATGAATGCAACCCAATTGAAGGTGTTATTCAAAATCCCACTATAACTTGATGGTTGATAAAATTGAATCGATTGTAAGAAAAATGTTGTTATTGTTGCAAAAACGAAATATATAAATTTATGCAAGAAATAATATAAAAATACTTTTATATTATCTCTTTTTATAAAGTGCCATGTGTGACATTTGACTTTGAAAGAAAACAAATTCTAGAAAGAGGGAGTGGAACCCTCATGGATATGCTAGGAAAGAGTTGGTCCTAGGGAATCTTGTAAAAAAAGGAAAATAGATCCCTTATGGCCAGAGAAAAAGCCGACTTTGAAACCAATTGACACCAAATAAAATAGAAGGATATTATTCAAGATTATTAATAATTTATTTTTGTGTATAATGTTTTTAGTTTTTATCATGTTTGTTATGGGAGAGATAAGGCAATGGAAAATGAGGTTGACCATCAATTGTTTTTCTTTTTGACTAAAAATTAGATTGCATTCTATAAAATTAACATTAGAAAAATAAATTAATTTATTTCTAAAAATATTTTAGTTTTATTTTTCATGCATTTGATTGGGCTTAGTCTTATTATGTAATGATTTAGTTAAATAAATGTAATGTACTTATAATTCATCCTTTAATGTAGTACCTGAAGTCTATCCTTTATAGATCATCAAATGTGTATCATTTTATGTGCAGAAGAAATAACTATACTAATAATTTCAAATATGTGGTCATAAGAATTGTAAAATTTAAGCGAATTTATTCTCTTACATCCTTAAATGGACCTTTGTAACTCAATCACAAACCGAGCGATGAAATTAATGAATACTTCATACCTTTTCGAATTTGAGAACATTGTAAATAATATTATCTTAGAGGACACAACGAAGTTAAAGGAATTTGTCACAACATACCATTGATTTGACAATAAATGTAGTGTTTTACAGTAAGGAAACCCAAGGCACTTAATTTTAGTAAACGTGGTCAAAGTGAGGGTAAAGGATGAAAAGGAAAGACAATTGATTAGCAAAACACAAGTATGTATACTCTAGTCTATTAACAACGATAAGACAAATTGCGGTAAATGTTCTTCTTATCTTCCCTTAAGTTTAGCATCTAAGAGAATAAAAAAGTTGCAGATCACACTAAGCGACTTGCTTTCGTAGTGCTCAACTCATGTACAAGCCTACTCCTTAGTTCAGCTCATTGCAAACAATATTTGTTTAAAACCTCAAGTCAAACCATACATTCCTCATTTATCATGTCCTGCAAGCAAAAGTAACACTTCATGCAGTGCAAGCCATATCAAAACTTCTTGCGGGGTTTCTTTAACCGAAAAATACATGCATTGACATATTGTTCAACAACTTGTCAATTTTGTAGCAAATCTGACACCAAAAGCTTGGAGATGGAATTTCATCAATGTTTTGAGTTAATCATATATGAACTATTTTTTTCAAATTATACAAACATCATGATCTAGTTTTGTGTGATAGCATAGTTTTTTTAAAGAAAAGATACATACAATCATGTTTGTGCTCAATGTGTGTTCTTTGACGAGTGCCACGAGTAAGGGACTTAGTCGTCAATTATAAGTTTGTGATTGAGTAGTACGACCTTTAGGAGCCCCTTAACTACTTTTGTAGTCTACCCTCTCAGAAATCCTAATTGCACTCACAATGTTGAAAACAGATTGGGTATTCTCAAAGCTTGTTGAACACTTGTGAGTTTAAACTTTTTTTTTTTTCTAATTTGAATAACCCATTCATATTTGAATCTGAAACAAATGATATCCAATTTGAAAATGGTTAGATATCATTGACAGTAGAATCTAAGATATTTAAATATAAAAAGTTGTAATTACATGTGCATTTCTTTCTCATGGTGGTGAGACTAGTTTGTGGTTTATGGTTAATTTTTACTCTTGAGCACCCATGTTGATGATTGATAAATTATTCTTGCAAACGACATAGATTATATGCATAGTATTTTATTATCATCTTTTTGAAAGTCAAAGATAACACAATTAAAATTGAGTTTGACAAACTATTTTTTCCCTTTTTAACTAAAAATTAAGTTGTGTTTACAAAGATAACATTGGAAAATTAAATTAATTTATTTTTTAAAATATTTTTAATTTTATTTTTGATACATTAATTAAGTATAATTTTATTATATAATGAATTTGTATAACGATTTGATTTAGTTGATATAATATATGGTTAAATTAATATAAACTATTAATCAAATCTTTACAACATAATTGAATTAAGAATGTGTTGAATTTCAAATTTTTAATAATATGACATGTTCAGCCGTAAGTGGTCCTACTTACTCCGTTATTTAATCAGTAACATTGAAGTTTTTGGGTACGAAATTTGTTTTCCCACGTGATTTTGTCAATTACATTGAATTTTTTGGGTATGGAATTTGTTTTCGCTTTCTCTACCGACAACAGTACCGATCTGCACATGTCCAGAAGTGATAGATGGACATTTGCAGAGTCCTAAACCGTGGTCATCCTTTCACATGGATAATTACATTGAATTTTTTTGTATGGAATTTGTTTTTGCTTTCTCTGCCGACAACAGTACCGATCTGGACAAGTCCAAAAGTGATAGATGGCAGTTCCTATTTGTGCGACTATAGCATATTTAATGCCCCCTGACATGGGGGCTTTATAACACCATATAACATGCTGCGCGTTTTTTTTCTCTCTCATCAGCGCGCGGCGTGTTATATGGTTTTATAAAGCCCCCATGTCAGGGGGCATTAAATATGCTATAGTCGCACAAATAGGAACTGTCGTGATAGATGGGCATTTCCAGAGTCCTAAATCGTGGTCATCCTTTCACATGGATAATTACATTGAATTTTTTGGGTATGGAATTTGTTTTCGCTCTCTGCTGACCACAGTACTGATCTGCACATGTCCAAAAGTGATAGATGAACATGCGGAGGGTCCTAAATCGTGGTCATCAGGTTTGGAATTTCAAATATTTTTTGCCCGTCAAATAAATTTTTTATGATATTTTTACCATTTTGATGTCTTTCATTTTACATTCTAAGTAAATTTAGAAATGTTAATCTCCTTAATTAGACAACCACTTTCCAAACTGTTTTCAATGCCTTTCATTTTACGTTCTAAATAAATTTAGAAATGTCAACCTTCTTAATTAGACAACCGCTTTCCAAACTATTTCATAAAGTGTAGGATGCCAACTAAAAACTGCAACCTCTACCAACAAAAAACCACAACCTCTGCTCAAATAAGAGAAATACCTCGTTTTCACAAATGTTGAGTGCATTGAATATCCCCCTCCACACACATTGGAGAAAATAAATAAATGGATACAAAGGAGTTATCAATTTCTACTGCTTTGAAACTCCAATATAAGTCTATTCGAGTTTTAGAGTAAGGAAAGCCTCTAGTTTTAGGGTAAGGAAAGCCTTCTTCGAAAACTGTTGGAACTTAACCCAATGACTACATAGATATCAATTGCCAAATGTTTATTTCAGTTATGAAGTATCAACAATCTAAAGCTTTACAAGTCCAAAATAAAAGCTAATACCTTTGACCTTTAACTAGTGAACAATAGACAGTTATGCCCAAAATTTACTCTCTTGTCCAACGTGAAAGAACAATGAATCATATCAACCTAAAGCTTTAAAAGTTCATAATAAAAGCTAATTCCTTTCTTTAACTAGTCAACCTAGACACTTATGCCCAAAATTTTCTCTTCAAGTGAAAGAACAATGAATCATTCATGCCAAAATGTGAAAGGATCATCAAAAATATATCTAATGATAATCAAACATGTATCTAACTGCGTATTCATGTTATATGAGACCTTCCAATAGTAGATCGCTTTACAATTATCCCTAAAATGCTTTCATTACTGTATGTAAATAGAGAGTGAGAAATAATAATGAGAGAAATCAAACATTCAGTCTAGGGAAATACACATTAATAGTCTAGCGAATAAAAGGGAAGTCAAACATTCCAAAGAATTATGCAGAATAGAAATCTAATAGTTAGGGAAAATATTCATCAAACACACATGGGATTGGTGAATTCTTATAACTTCCCTGTTGAGGAGAAAATTAGAAGTCCCACTTTAGCATCGCAAGCACCGAGAGCTCATAAGCTTTCTTCAGCAGCCCATTCCTGCTCGAGGAGGCAAGGATGCATAGAAGGATGGAACTGTGAACTTACTATTTCCGTGCACATTCCAGATCTAATGGAAACCCAATATTTGTTGATGATAACTAAACAAGCTTGTGAACCCCAAAAGTTCAGAATGAAAATTCGATAACAAAAAGGGAAAAATAATACTAATTACAAGGGTATACTAACCATCTTCGGTTCATAGGAGTTTGGTTTTTTAATAAATAGGAGCATAAATACAGTGTTAGAATTCTCACCAATCTATTGACATAAAGGGCAACCAATAAATCCCATGCTATTGGGTATTTAATGTCTATAAGACAGTGTCTGATAGTACTACGAAATGGATAGCTGCCATCCACCATACATAAAACCATGCTATGCATCCAGAGGCCCATCTTAGATGTGGCGACCTATGCATGCATGTTACAGATTTGAATTTATATTCGAGCCACCTCCGCCTCTGCTTTGATGGCCGCTGCCACCACCAGTCCGTAGGAACGCTGGCATATACGATACAGGATATACCAGGATATACAACGTACGCATTTAATTGACATATTAGTTTGAATTTGAATTTGAAAGCCCGCTTTCAAAAATTTAATTTCTATAACTGTGACCGCCTGGAGGGTGCAACAAAAGGTTGCCCATCTTGCTCTCTGGAGGGTGTAACAAAATGTGGTCTGGTAGTGTCGGTGTCCCTCATGGTGAAGGCGATGCCAAGGTCTCAAATCCTCAGTGCGGTAGTAGCACTGCTTTTCAAATGCTGGGGACTTCTCAGACATTGCACTCACTGCAACAGTTGCACGAAGACGCTGAGGTGCAACAAGATATACAATAGCTATTCTACCAAGTCCTCTCATGCTGCTAAATATTTCATCTCACCCATGACATCCAAACAGTAGTCTCGATGACCTTCGTGAATGCATGGAGATGAAGATTTATCAGGATGGAGGGAACGGTAGTCTCTGTACTCAAATGCCCAAAAGCCGCTGAGGTTTTCTTTAAGTTTAACTATTGAGGTTAGAATATATATCTACATACGTAGTGCAATATATTTTCATCGAAATTTTTCTTTGTTTAAATTTGTTGAGTTTGTTTCTTCTAAGTAACTTTGCGCAGTGCAATATATTTTCATCGAAATTTTTCTTTGTTTAAATTTGTTGAGTTTGTTTCTTGTAAGTAATTTTGCGCAGTTACTTCCTCCAGAGATCACACATTTTCATTTATTATATCTTTTGCCTTATGCGTTTGCAGGTTTACATTTATAGGTAATGGCACGTAAAGGGTACTATTAGTTATTTTATTGTGAATACCATTTATTTTCTGCTCTGCCAGAGAGGTTTACAATGGCATAGTCTCGGTTATGCTTGGTAAGTTTACACTGCATAGTTTCGGTTTCGGAGGAAAAATTTAATCATTGCTTTGGAAAAACTGCTGAGTATCCTAGAGCTTTCTACATATTTTTTCAAACATAAGAGAGAGAAAATACTGAGAGCCAGAAACAACTGCTCTAGATCTTTGAAAGAAACTCTGGCGAAATGTGAAATTGTTTTGCTTTTTTTTTAAATGATGTCTGCTGAAACTCTTACAGGTTCATTGGTTCATAAGATGTCTAAGTTGGACCATTTGTAATTTTGCAAATGATTTTTAAAGTTTGAGTACTCGTGTTTTAATATATCATGGAAATAGAATTGTTATATATCTATACATGTTTTGGTCGTTATGGTTGTGAGGAGGTTATATTTGATTTTAATTTTTTTAATGGTTATTTAAAATTTAAATGTGAATTTTTTTTAGTGAATAATTTAAATTATATAAAAAGTAATTTAATATATAAAATATTTATCATAATAATTTTTCACATTTCATATTTTTAAATAATTTTTATTAAATGTATTGGATTTGTTTGGTTGGAACCCAGGTAAATAATTGTTACTTTTTTGTGAAATTTTGATTATTTGTTATTTAAAATTTATTTTTGACTGTATAAATTTAGCATCTTAACAACTTTGGTACATTTTGATTGGAAAGAGTTTACAAATCAATATTATGATTCCAATAAATCTTTACTAGATTTTAAACCCTTTTCACTAAAAAAATATACTCAAAATACTTTTAAAACATATCATAAATTCAAATCAATTTAATTAACTTAAAAATATTAATTTTAAAATTTTAGAAAAATTTAATCCATTTAAATGTATGAACAACTAGTAAATAAAGAGAATTTTTTAAAATGAATTCTAAAGAGGATATTCATTGATTTAAAAAATATACAATGCCAATCTGCCATTGAAAATTTAAAAAACCAAGAGGAGTCAAAAGATAAATCAAATACACAAAATTCTATTAAAAGCAGGTCACAAGTAAATTGGCAAACCAAAAAACATATGATCAAGCATATATTAAAAAAATTCAAGTAGATATTCTTCATGAGAACATTAAAATTCCACACTCATATTTCAAGAGCTTTTGAAATTCCTAAATGGATACTATGGTTCAGATGGATTCTACAACATAGAACCATCACAAATAAATTACTGGAACATGGATTCCATGTTCCACATTTGAATATCCTTTAAACCATCACATAAATCTCCTAGCTGGATTCTAGGAGATTTGCTAATCAATATTTTATTTATTTTCTCTACTCCCACTTTTCTTTTAAAATAGGTAGGCATCATTTTTCTCTCTAAACTATATATTTTGATCATGTATCTTTAACTTCTAAATAAAATATGTCATTCTACTTCTAGTCACTCACCCAAATCAAAATTTTATATTTTCTATCTAATCTTTCTAGACAAAAACTATTTTCAGAAAAAGATCATGTATATTTAACTTTTATATAAAATATGTCATTCTACTTCTAGTCACTCACCCAAATCATAATTTATTATTTTCTATCTAATCTTTCTAGGAAGAAACTATCTTCAAAAAAAATAATTTGTAGAGAAAACTACATAGTTGTGGCTAAATCATGAAAAAATACAGTGGCTAAACAATATTTATGCTCTCAGAACCATGGCGAGATCCATTGAAAAATACAGAGAAATATATCTTCATGGGTGACCTGCTGCATATTTCTACACAGAATTTGCTATATAATTATGTTCCCTATGAGAAAATGACAAATTGAATTTTTTTAACATTGACCTTATCCAATGCATCTAGTTTATGAGCATTGTTAGTCCAAATGTTGATGTCTTCATTACCCAATCTATAATCTCTTTGAAATCTCTAAAAATTTCCATAGAAGCAATTCCAAGTCACCTTGCACAAAATAAAACCGCAAAAAAAATAAAAACTCTACTCTAATATAGAAGCAATTCCAAGTCACCTTGCACAAAATAAAACCCCCCAAAAAACTAAAAACTCTACTCTATTATTTTTGTTTTGACACCATTCTTCCAAGAGATAAAAATCTCCAAGCTTCAAAACAACATAAACCCGCATCAAAAAAACCTACTAATTTTTTTTTCCACATATCCTCCAACTAGTAAACCCTTGTAGAATTTTTTTTGGTTTTTCGCCCAATCTACATATAAAAACTTGTTACTTCAAGCAATTGTATCTTACATCTACCGTTATCGCTTCCAAAATATATACATTTAGGCTTCTCCAAATACCCATAGAATGTAAAAAACAGAGTCCTATAATCTCATTTATAAATTTTACAAATTACACCATTAAAATAAATAATAAATAATAAATTCTCGTTCTAAATTTAAAAAAAAAATACAAAAATACAACCAATTTTTTTAGTAATACCTTTACTACCACAATGATTCATAAATGAACTATAGTGTATTTTCATCCATTGATGTCACGCTAAGCCCATTTTGGTGACACAAGTACAATTTTAATTAGTTATTCATTTCATAAACATATGGACCAATTAAAGTATAGTGCTTCATCATTGCTTTAGTGGGGAGAGTTCCATCTTGTGACCGACTACGTGCACTCAAATCCCATTAGCCATGCTATTACTGCTAATTTTTCATTTTTTTAGTTTTTTTTTTTTTAATTTCAATTATTTTTCAAAATTTTTAAAAAGAGTAGGCGAGTCTGAGAAGAGTTGCATTAGGAAAAAAAACTAGGGGATAGACATCAATTGTTGCGTGTTTTTTTCTGCCATGACATCAAATGATCATCTCAGTATTGAATGGATTGTACGATACATGTATAATAGATCATCCCACTTGTCGTGGTAGCTGGGGAATTAACACCTACCTCATTTCTCATGTTTTTCCTCCTCTTTTAGGGTTTAGTTTTTACTGCATTTGGAAGGCTGTGTTATTTTGCTTGGGGTCGGTGTGTGGGCATTCTTCTGCCCCATTGTTGTTCGGTCGACGCCTTGATGTTGGTCAACATACACTGGGTGATTGTGCTCGACTGGTTTCATTGCTAAGAGAAGTGGTTTATGTGCTGAGAGAAGCAATTTTTGGGGGATTCAGGGGTTTGAATGTTGTGATTTAGGGCTTCATTTTTTATGCCTCGTTGCTCCATGGTTGTAGTGCACCAACGCTTGGTACAGTCGTTCATTGTCGACCGAGCCCCAAATTTCCATCAGCTCAACAATGGACATGGTGGACGTGGGGTTTTCGCACTCCAGTGGGTTTTTTAGAGGTCAAGTTCTCTTGTTTGTGAATTTTTTTTGCATTTTCATTTATTTATTTGCAATTGCTTTTAACACCTTTGTGATTTTTGCGACAAGTGAGAATGGTTGGGTTCACAGATGAGGTGTCGTGAAGGGTTGAGGTCTTCAACACTGATGCAACATGGTTTGTGTAGCTTGGTGGCTTCATCGATGACTGTCTGGTAGGATTACATTCCTACTAGTTGCTAACTCTATGTTTTTAAACACATTCAAACCATGGGAAGTTTGTGCTCTTTAGTGTTTTTATGTTTACAGTTCAATGTAAATTTTGCATAGGGTTCATTGTAAATTTTGCTCGGGGTTCATTGTAAATATTTCCTTGTTTTTATGCTTAGGGTTCACTATAAATTTTGCTTGGGGTTCACTATAAATTTTGCAGGGTTTTTTTGAATGGGGTTCACTGAAATTTTTCTTGGG
>APFE031740955.1:3392-13906 GCA_000404065.3 Pinus taeda | reverse complement strand
TTTTTATTAAATGTATTGGATTTTTTGGTTGGAATTTGGATAAATAATTTTTTTTTTTTTGTGAAATTTTGATTATTTGTTATTTAGAATTTATTTTTACTATAAAAATTTAGCATTTTAACAACTTTAGTACATTTTGATTGGAAATCGTTTACAAATCAATATTATGATTCCAATAAATCTTTACTAGATTTTAAACCTTTTTCACTAAAAAAAATATATTCAAGAAACTTTTAAAACATACATAAATTCGAACCAATTTAATTAACTTTAAAATATTAATTTTAAAATTTTTGTAATTTTTAATCTATTTAAATGTATGAACAACTAGTAAATAAAGAGAATTTTTTAAAATGGATTCTAAAGAGGATATTCATTGATTTAAAAAATATACAATGCCAATCTGCCATTGAAAATTTAAAAAACCAAGAGGAGTCAAAAGCTAAATCAAATACACAAAATTCTATTAAAAGTAGGTCACAAGTAAATTGGCAAACCAAAAAACATATGATCAAGCATATATTAAAAAAATTCAAGTAGATATTCTTCATGAGAACATTAAAATTCCACACTCATATTTCAAGAGCTTTTGAAATTCCTAAATGGATACTATGGTTCAGATGGATTCTACAACATAGAACCATCACAAATAAATTACTGGAACATGGATTCCATGTTCCACATTTGAATATCCTTTAAACCATCACATAAATCTCCTAGCTGGATTCTAGGAGATTTGCTAATCAATATTTTATTTATTTTCTCTACTCCCACTTTTCTTTTAAAATAGGTAGGCATCATTTTTCTCTCTAAACTATATATTTTGATCATGTATCTTTAACTTCTAAATAAAATATGTCATTCTACTTCTAGTCACTCACCCAAATCAAAATTTTATATTTTCTATCTAATCTTTCTAGACAAAAACTATTTTCAGAAAAAGATCATGTATATTTAACTTTTATATAAAATATGTCATTCTACTTCTAGTCACTCACCCAAATCATAATTTATTATTTTCTATCTAATCTTTCTAGGAAGAAACTATCTTCAAAAAAAATAATTTGTAGAGAAAACTACATAGTTGTGGCTAAATCATGAAAAAATACAGTGGCTAAACAATATTTATGCTCTCAGAACCATGGCGAGATCCATTGAAAAATACAGAGAAATATATCTTCATGGGTGACCTGCTGCATATTTCTACACAGAATTTGCTATATAATTATGTTCCCTATGAGAAAATGACAAATTGAATTTTTTTAACATTGACCTTATCCAATGCATCTAGTTTATGAGCATTGTTAGTCCAAATGTTGATGTCTTCATTACCCAATCTATAATCTCTTTGAAATCTCTAAAAATTTCCATAGAAGCAATTCCAAGTCACCTTGCACAAAATAAAACCGCAAAAAAAATAAAAACTCTACTCTAATATAGAAGCAATTCCAAGTCACCTTGCACAAAATAAAACCCCCCAAAAAACTAAAAACTCTACTCTATTATTTTTGTTTTGACACCATTCTTCCAAGAGATAAAAATCTCCAAGCTTCAAAACAACATAAACCCGCATCAAAAAAACCTACTAATTTTTTTTTCCACATATCCTCCAACTAGTAAACCCTTGTAGAATTTTTTTTGGTTTTTCGCCCAATCTACATATAAAAACTTGTTACTTCAAGCAATTGTATCTTACATCTACCGTTATCGCTTCCAAAATATATACATTTAGGCTTCTCCAAATACCCATAGAATGTAAAAAACAGAGTCCTATAATCTCATTTATAAATTTTACAAATTACACCATTAAAATAAATAATAAATAATAAATTCTCGTTCTAAATTTAAAAAAAAAATACAAAAATACAACCAATTTTTTTAGTAATACCTTTACTACCACAATGATTCATAAATGAACTATAGTGTATTTTCATCCATTGATGTCACGCTAAGCCCATTTTGGTGACACAAGTACAATTTTAATTAGTTATTCATTTCATAAACATATGGACCAATTAAAGTATAGTGCTTCATCATTGCTTTAGTGGGGAGAGTTCCATCTTGTGACCGACTACGTGCACTCAAATCCCATTAGCCATGCTATTACTGCTAATTTTTCATTTTTTTAGTTTTTTTTTTTTTAATTTCAATTATTTTTCAAAATTTTTAAAAAGAGTAGGCGAGTCTGAGAAGAGTTGCATTAGGAAAAAAAACTAGGGGATAGACATCAATTGTTGCGTGTTTTTTTCTGCCATGACATCAAATGATCATCTCAGTATTGAATGGATTGTACGATACATGTATAATAGATCATCCCACTTGTCGTGGTAGCTGGGGAATTAACACCTACCTCATTTCTCATGTTTTTCCTCCTCTTTTAGGGTTTAGTTTTTACTGCATTTGGAAGGCTGTGTTATTTTGCTTGGGGTCGGTGTGTGGGCATTCTTCTGCCCCATTGTTGTTCGGTCGACGCCTTGATGTTGGTCAACATACACTGGGTGATTGTGCTCGACTGGTTTCATTGCTAAGAGAAGTGGTTTATGTGCTGAGAGAAGCAATTTTTGGGGGATTCAGGGGTTTGAATGTTGTGATTTAGGGCTTCATTTTTTATGCCTCGTTGCTCCATGGTTGTAGTGCACCAACGCTTGGTACAGTCGTTCATTGTCGACCGAGCCCCAAATTTCCATCAGCTCAACAATGGACATGGTGGACGTGGGGTTTTCGCACTCCAGTGGGTTTTTTAGAGGTCAAGTTCTCTTGTTTGTGAATTTTTTTTGCATTTTCATTTATTTATTTGCAATTGCTTTTAACACCTTTGTGATTTTTGCGACAAGTGAGAATGGTTGGGTTCACAGATGAGGTGTCGTGAAGGGTTGAGGTCTTCAACACTGATGCAACATGGTTTGTGTAGCTTGGTGGCTTCATCGATGACTGTCTGGTAGGATTACATTCCTACTAGTTGCTAACTCTATGTTTTTAAACACATTCAAACCATGGGAAGTTTGTGCTCTTTAGTGTTTTTATGTTTACAGTTCAATGTAAATTTTGCATAGGGTTCATTGTAAATTTTGCTCGGGGTTCATTGTAAATATTTCCTTGTTTTTATGCTTAGGGTTCACTATAAATTTTGCTTGGGGTTCACTATAAATTTTGCAGGGTTTTTTTGAATGGGGTTCACTGAAATTTTTCTTGGGGTTCAGTGTAATTTTTCTAGGGTTTTATGTTTGAAGGGTTCACTATAATTTTTGCAAGGTTTTTTTTCTTGTGGGTCATTGTAAATTTGAGGAACCCTCATCTTTTGAGCCTCATGACCAAAAATAATGAGTCATTTGGATCCTAAAAACCTTCTTTTTCAACATTCCATGGCCCTGACCGCGCCTTCAGCAGAAAATAAACATATAAAAGCGCTACTTTCTTTGGGGGTTTATATATTTCTCAAGGTTGCTCATTTGATCTTTCAAAAGTTGTCAAATCCCCCACCCGAAGGTAGTAATTGGGCCCTAATCCATTGCACATTCTATGATTACTTCCATCTCACTAGGAAGATTTTAGGGTTCACCTTAGTTTGTCATCTTGCGTTGCTTATAGTTCAGCGACGGTAGTATTTTTCGCCATATTTTTTGGTTTCTTCTATTTTCTCCACATATATAAATATGCATTGCAATATGGCTAGCTATGCCTCTATAAGGACCTCTGCCCCAACCTTCCTGATAGAGGTATTAGACTTTCTGAATATCCATGTTGCAACATCTTGGTGTGTTGTGTAGAGTGATTGATTTGAAAGAACTCAATGAGACAAATGAGAGGAGATATAACATGGGTAACTCGCATGCCTCCCAGCTGAATATCTCTTGCCCATTCTAGAATTTATGATTTTGTCTTTCAACAGTTTTGAGCCACTCCCTGGGGTACCTTGGACATTGCAAATTCCACTATAATTTGGTCTAATTTGTTTTCAATTTTTGTGAACGATGTCTTTTTTTGTTATCTATGTTTCTTTGGTGAACTCTGCCCTGGAAGGAAGACTTAAGTTGGACATTGATCTCTCTGTTGTTGATGATCTTATCTATGCTACTTGTAACCTCTTTTGTTTTAAGTAATGAAAGTAAAGTATTTTTTTGTTCTTGCAAACAAAAGGGTGAAGTATAGCTGCTTTGCTCAATTTTCATTTACATAAACCTCATTTTGATTCGGTCTGAGCCATAATCATCAAATTCGTTAAGAAAAAGCCTCACAGTTTTTTGGCAACTTCATAGTTTCTATCTCCTTGTTCAAGGCTTGTATTTGAAAAATCATCCTTAGAGAGGGGCCTTGATAGTAAACCTCCTTACAATTAACTTATCCCTGAAAAGATAGAAAGTTATACAGATAAGGTTTAGCTCAAATTAGGCTGTAGTTTGCTCAACAATTTAATCTACACTTGACACTCATATTTAATCCACTTGTTTGTCTTGATTTTTAATGATGATATACATTTCAGTTGACTAATAAGTATTGACATGAGTTGTGGAGTTAAAAACACCTTGGGATAAACAAATTTTCTTAATTTGTAATACTGAGGCAGTTGAGGATGAGTTCCATTTTGCGTTTGAGACTTTTCAACATGCCCAGATTCTTCTAGGATTCTTTCTTGTCATCCATTATGTTTGTTCCATCTTTTGTTCTCTATTCATAACAAGACAATTGTGAACTTGTTTGATTAAAGAGTTTTGAATCTGTTTGATTCAATGGATTCATGGAAAATTAATTTTTTTAATAGAATGTGTGGTATTTTCTCTTGTCATCCACTATGTTTTGATTGCATTTTCTTCTCTGGTCATAACAAGACAGTTCTGAGTTTGTTTGATTAAAATTTTTTGAATTTTCTTGATCCAATGTAGTGATGACAGATCAACAAAATTGACAGGATAACAATTTTAGAATTCCCGTCAATGATCAATTTTTTATAGTTAAAGTGCTTGCCTATTATTATACCCTCCTCCAGGAATGAGAGTTTCGCCACATTATTAATTTAATTTCCTATATTTCCCACATAAATGTGAGTAGTTTGTCCATGATATCTCTAAATACCCCTCCAAAACTAACAAGGCTAGGATTACCCCTAGAGGCCTCATCAAAATTTAGTTTTAAGAAGCCAATAGAGGTGGTTTCCAGTTATCAGGACTTAAGGGAATAGGTTTGGGTTGTGGAGCTTAAAAAATTATGAAGGATTGGTTGAGCCCAAAAAGTGTGAGAATGCGTGATTCCTTGGAACTACATCCCCAATCTTGTGTAAACCAAGGGGTTGTGAGGATTGCTTCTCTTACCCTTCCCATTATGGAGCTCGAATAGTGTCCAGATTTAATGACTAATATTTGGATATTCTTATGTTCCTTTCCTTCCATATTTCCCACATTATAAATCCTGGAAACCAATTTAATGTTCTATTCACTATAATACTTGTAAAAGGCCAAAAGTTACATTCTTAAAGTGTAACATGGATATTGGTTCCATTCCAATTTGATCATCTAAAAATTATGGCCAAACAATTCCATATTTATGATGAAAATTTATAGTTATTAAGTAGATGCTCAGTTGTTTCTATGCTTTTCCATCATAAGCTAGAGTCTACCTGGACCTTGAAAACCCCTTTTTTGGAGATTGTCTCAAGTTAATATCTTGTTTTGCATGAGAATATAAAGAAAATGGATCACCTTGGGCCAGAATTTTGATTCCATAGCTTTTTCCATTTACTTTTGTTGGGGTGTCCTTCTATGCCAACTAGCTCTATGTAAGCCTCCATGAAGCTAAAATATCCTTTAGGCCAATGTCCTTAGTAGAGGATATCTTTCCTAGATTGTATTTTAATTCTTCCAATTTCTAGTTCGTTTGTGATGGTTCCTTGTGTTTCGAATCTTATCTTCAATGGTTAGTGTGTGCACTT
Source organism: Pinus taeda (assembly GCA_000404065.3). Classification (NCBI taxonomy): domain Eukaryota; kingdom Viridiplantae; phylum Streptophyta; class Pinopsida; order Pinales; family Pinaceae; genus Pinus; species Pinus taeda. Next base: position 7,983 of record APFE031740955.1, on the reverse strand, counting down.
CTCCCACCACCTCCATTGTTTTTGAGATTGAGGTTATACCTAATACTATTGGACCGCGACTCCACCTTGCAATATCAAACAAGTTTTTAGCTAATTAAACTCTCCTTTTTCCAAACTGGTCCATTTCTTATAGGAATCCTACCAAAAGAGGGTTAAATTTATGTGCCTGATTTCCAAAAACTTGTGAGCTTGAATTCCGAAGATGAGATCCATCAATTCCACCCCCCATCCAAATCAATAGATTATTGTTTTTTCATGGCATGCTTTCCTTCCATACTTTACTCCATAAAGCTTCCAGGTTTTTAAGACACCACCACCAAGTTTTGGCTCCTAGTGATTGAGTGAGAATTTTAGGGTCGCTTAGTTGTAGGCCCCCTAGGTGGTTAGGATAATATAATTTTCCTAGGTGACAAGGGCCCATTTTTTTTACTCTCTAGCTCCCCCCAAAGGAGGGATCTTTGTATGTTTCTTATTTTTTCTAGAATGGCTTTAGGGGTTGCCAAGGATGAGAATAGGTACATAAGGATGGCTTGCAAAAGTAATTTAATAAAGGTAAGTCTAATAGAAAGGTTGAGTGTCCTAAAGGTCCAACAATATATTTTTTTCTCTATACTTTGCACGAGCTTTTCCCAAACTTTTGTTCTCAGAGACTTCTTACAAGGGAGGCTCCAATGTATTTAGACAAAAGGGAGCTTCATTATATACCCATTCATCTTGAGATGTTTGAATGGTCATAGGGGTATTGAAGAAAAATATGTTAGGCTCAAACATTTTAGGAAACCAAAAACCAATATGTAGGAATATTTTAGGGTTCTCTCACCTCTAAGTAGGATACAAGCATCATAAGTAGTCATTTTGTAGTTGAAATGTTGAGGTATATGCATGGTCAAGTGGGAAATAGTGACCACCCTAGGTAAACCTTCTTGATATCAAGCACCATGAACAACACCTAGAAACATTGAGTTAAGCTCTTTATAGGGATTCTTTCACATTTGAGTCGATTAACACATTATACTTAGGCATAATTGATGGGTCTCAAGTCTATCATTGTACTTAAGGGAAGGAAATAAGAACATCTAGCCATAAATATTTCTTATCAACCTCAAACACCATGGGAAAGTCCTTGAACCACCACATTAGACCTTTGCTAGATACAATTTTCTTCCAAGTGTCTAATGGACACCATGATTAGGTTAATTATGCATCAAAAATGGGTCTATAGTCCCAACCAAGGTTATGAGTTAACAATAACAACCTCCAAAATGATGCTTGCTAGTCTCAATCACATGGAAAACACCTCTAATTGATAACCACGAATCTAAAATATGAGTGCTTTACCATGGGATATTATGATGCTTTTAGTAACCATGATCGGTCTTTATAACTTATCAATGGTTAGGAAAGCATAAAAAGGGACTTAGGAATTTATCCAAGCTTCCAAGGCTTAAGCATGATGAAAGATAAATTGAAACACCACATATGAACTTTTTATGAGATCTTTAGCCTTTAAGTGGAAAGTGGCTACAATTAATTGGTTTTGGATAGTAGTGAGGGGTCTAAGGGCCTAAGCCATGGTTGAAGAGGAAAATAAGAGCCTTACATAAGAAAATGAATATTGTAGGCTTTAGGCACTATGATCAAGGTGTCCAACCATGACACATGCATTCTCTCTGGTGTCCTTGACCCCATATGGTATTTTAGGTACCATTTGGTAAGTTTTGCATAAAGGGCATATGCCTTCTTCACTATGCATGATTATTAATTTATGTAATAGGAATATATATTAAAAAATAATTAGTGGATATACATGTTTTCCTCTACATGTTTAATGAGTTGTATTCTTTGGTTTTAACTTACTATTGAAAAACCCATTGGATCAACCTACGTAAATAAACACACATTCATTTTTCCAACTTGTTATTCTTATTTTTATTTTCAATGACATATTAAATATTATCCAAATGTTTGCTAACTAAATCACACAAGGTTTATAAATCTTTAAACAAATATAATGGAGATCATCTTTTCCTCCTTGATTATATTTATCCCTATTGTCTCTATTATTCTTCCTTCCATGTCTTATTCTACCAAGTCATCCTCTAGAAGAATATTGTGACTAATTCCTCTCTTTTTGTGCAAGGCACACAAATTCTTCATGGGATTGATAAGCTATATTCCTCTTCCCAAAAGATTTATCCCTTCTTGAAAATGCCTCCACAAGAGTGTCAAAAGTATCATCCTTGAGTTGGGAACTAACTTGTAAGGATTGAAGATAGTGATAATATGTAGGATAGAGGGCCTTGACAAAGGCTATGATAGGGATGTCCATTTTAATTCCAATGGCTTCCACATCATGCATCATAGGTCTAATTTATGAACTACTTCCAATTATGAGAGTGAGTCAAATAAATATTTTGACTTCATTAATGCATCATAAGAATTTGTAATTGGAATAATGTGATGGCTCACCTCTTCTAGTTAGTTTGAAATAAAATCAATTGTTATATGTTTGGAAGAGATCGATAAAATTAAAACGATGGATCAGGCCGCAAAGCCATAAGAAAGCCACCCAAAAAACCTTTTGAATCTAATGAGAAGAAAGTCTAATTTCTACAGCGTATTTCTAAAATTAAAACCACATAGGCACTCGATGACATAGTTTCTTGAATCATTATAACATCCAAGATGTGGGCTCGAATGAGCCAGTTTAGAGTCAATTTTTTGGGGTTGGCCCTAAACCCCCTAATATTCAGAGACAAGACCTTCATTTTCCTTCATGGGAGGGGCGTTTTATCTAAGAAACTTGGATATTTTGGTATTTTTTCCACTTAGAATGTCTTCCCTAACCTTAGATTGGGCCTTAGAAAGCAAGGATTTGCGATTGGCATGAATAACAGAAGGAGCATCCATGGCTAGATCACTAGATGCTGAGATATATTCACGCATCAAGGAAGATGAATGGAGAGCATTTCACTTAACATGGAGGTCAATAGAAACATAAAGCTCGTTTGAGGAAGGAATGACCTTATAATCTACAGAAGGAGGTTTCCCACAAGAGTTGGATGAAGAGTTGGAACCATAAGGAAAAATCGGATTTGGAAAGACATCATTCTCCTTGACATGTATAAATATTTTATAGAGGGAGAGACCTTCAATAGAAGGCACTAGAGACATTGCTATCAGGGACATAAATTTGGAAAATTTCTCAAGCATATTACCATCATGAAGAATTTTATCATTATTTTTTATAGGAAAAAATGAGGCGGTGTGAAACCACTTACCTAAGGAGGGATGATGATTGTCATCATTGTCTTTGAGTTTGGAATCCAAAGGATCCTTCTCCCTCGGTCCTGAGGCCTCAATCTACATGTTCAAAAGTTTCCTAATATAAACTTTTTTAGATGATTAGAATTTTTCTTTCTTGTGCAATTAGAGGCGAGGTGACCTACCTCATGGAAAGGAAAAGAATGGAAGAGCAACTTCCAATAATCAATCTTTTCATTCCATGCAACCTCGTTGAATACAAATTCAATATCCTCTAGGAAACCTTCACTGGGGTTGATCTCCACTTACTTCCATTCCACTCATCCATCTTGCTTTGAAAGGAAAACTTCCTACCAACAAACAAATTGGCCAATATGATTTTCTAATTTTTCCAAAACTGATTTGTTCTAGAATGGCGTTGACAAATATGTGAGGAGGGCCCATTTTATTTTCATTCACATGGGACTAAGCGAAGCGTCAAAATCCATATTCCACTTTTGAAGTATCAACCTAGATTTTCACCAACATTAGTCGCAGGATAGGAGAGTCCTCACTTCATCTACTTTAGTGAGGATACCACATAATTAAGCTTTATGAAATATGTGGAATTGCATAAAACACTAATAATAAGAACCCAATTGGAATCGATCAAGTGTGGTAGAGAAGAATGTTTAACCACCTTCCTAGCAAATTGACCAATTAGATCCCTATACATTTAAGTTGTACAATGTATCAAAGGGGAATATCATCCTCTATTACCATTTAAATATTTGAATTTCGTTGCTTTCTAGGCTGTCACATGATGCTTATTGTGATTAGGGCTTGCTGTATCCAGAGACGGAGCATGCTTAGTAGAAGGAATCAGGCAGGGAACCTCCAAATGTTGTGCATTATCTGGATGATTTGATGACAAATTAAATAAGCCTTGAGGAAAGTGAGACACTTCCACTATCATGTGAATGGGAGGTGAAACCAATGGGTGATCCTTTATAAAAATAAATCTTCATGGGATGGGTATGAATGCCCACTTTAAGGGTTATCGCCATAATAAAATAGTTCATCATCCATAATAAACTCGAGAAGAAAAATGCCAACGAAGACTTAAACTGAGATGAGTGACATGGAAATTGGAAAGTAAAATATGCGAGAATCCGACAATAGAAAAATAGAACCCAAAAAACGAAAGAAACTCCCCGCCCCCAAGAAACACTGATCACAAGAAGACCTAAGTGTTTTTATCAATATTAACAACTTATTGTTCGTGGTATGCCACTTTTTTCATTGGTAGTATTACACATCATATTTAGCCCATATATATCAAATATTT